>JAPMNP010694842.1:0-16842 GCA_029874935.1 Atherina boyeri | reverse complement strand
ATAAAATAACTGGCTAAATTCTATTATACATATGCTACCTATAAATAAAATAAAGAGAAAAAGAACATAAGAAGTATAAACATTTTTATTATGAAATTAAAGAAGCACAGAACACAATAAAAAGTCACAAATAAGTATTTTCATCCTAAAATGCATCAAAGATTCTGTAGCCAAGCAAAATGTTAATCACAGCCAACATCACTGCCATAATTTACATTAAAATGATCATTTGTTAATTTCAAATCTACATTTATCTTTTTTTTTTTTTTTAAATATAGTCACTAAGAGCAGGAAAGAAGCAACGGTAAAAAAATAAAAAAAAATAAACAAAAAACATTTTTATGTTAAAATGTTGGCATACCCTAAGATAAGCAGATGTGGAAACTGCAATTCTACTGAACAGCCGCGTCATGGATAATCATACTCCTGTCCATATTCTTCGTCTCTGAACTGTTGCCCACTTTCATCCTTCCACCTCAAGAAACACCACTCTCTTGGCCACATTCTCCTCACCATATTTCTCCTGCAGCTGCTGATGGATGATGGGATCAGCTGAGAGCAACAGACTGTCGTCATGGCGATTCCATAAATGTACAGACACAGAAGGATTTAAAAGCAGCTCCAACGCAAGAGAGAAGTCTCCACTTGTCTTTAACAAGGCTTTGGTCACACTAACCAAGTCCTACAAGAAAATATAGTAAAAATGATGTGATATTAGGGATGTGCTTTGAATCAGTCCATCCAAGTTTAATAGTTTCTTGACAAACAGAAAGAAAATATACACAATAGATATGCAATTGTGGCGCTAAATAAAGATCAACATGCAGCTGGAAAGGTTGTAAAAACAAAATCGCAGCTACAAACTGGAAACACTCACCTGGTCTGTCTGCTTCATTAACTCTCTGATTCGCTGCTTGTCCTCCTCTAACTGCACTTGAGTCAGGGACAGTGCAATGTCTTTGTTTACGGTGGGCCGCAGGCTGGATGGAGCAGCTGAAGGGTTACCTTCAACAGACGGTGAGTCCTCTACCTGCGATTCACTTTCAAAAATGAACAGGTGCGCCTTTGAGGTTGCATTGACAGGCTCAGGGATGGCGGGCTCAGCGGCTGCAGGATCAGGGGAGCCTGTGTCTGATACACAGTTGTCATTTGAGGCATGAGAACCCTTCACATTCCTCTGTGGACTGGGCCAAGTTTCAGGGATGGTCTGTGCAGAAGCAGGATCTGAAGCAGTGTTTGTAGGAGTGGGGAGGCGTTCTGTTGATGTGCCTGCTGCTTCAGCTTGGTTTTGGGGATCTGGAGCATCATCTTCATAAGACTATGACATAAGAATATGACAGTGTCAAATTATTATGGTTCTATACTGCATCCTCATGTTCAACAATGTGTGGAGTTGACTTGTTAAGGCCAGCACTCCTACAAGTAACTCTTACCAGTAAGGCCAAGAGTGTACTTACTTAAAGTAAGTCACCTTTATCTGTAGAAAATGTGAAGTTGACCTCACTTGTCTGTTTGTTTATACACCATACGGTATTCCAGCTTGCTCAAAGAATGTCTATACTGACACTGATTTCTAACTTCAGGATGTTTCTACACACAAATTGAAAGATGGGCTTATAAAAATCTCATTCAGTTCATTTGGGCTAAAAAATATCTGCCAACCGCAAGTTAATAAAATAAAAGCTACAGCTAATCTTCTACACTGAACTATATAACGCAGTGCGAATGGCTTTAGAAAATACAAACACAGCTGAGTTTATGTGGAAGCATCATTTGTTTTCTTTAATAAATTAGCCAAAAAAGGAGATCAATTTTTTGTGGAAGATCAGATTTCAGAACATTACCAGCTTATTAATTAGCAGATATTGCACTCAGCAGACGCAGGATTAAATTACTCCTGGTAAGGTCCATCTTTTCTTTCCCTTTCCTTTCTCCATCCGTTTCCTTATCCAAAAGATTTGACCTTTTTAGCAGAACAAAACATAAACTAACCAAGGAATAATTCCAGCAGGTAACTAAAGAGCAATTCTTACAAGATGGCACTCCAATTCCAGCATCCAGCACTGTGTGACTTGCTTTCACATTCTCTATACTGCCTAAGGTGATAATATTCCCATAGGATGCACTTATTTAACAATGACATAACTTCTTATGGTAGTGGTTATATACAAAAGTTACCTGTAATGGTACAACAAAGCACTGATCATCAAATCTCTCACCTCAGATTCATCTTCAAACTCCTTAGTTGCCAGTTCAAGAATCCCCAGCTGTCTCTTCTCTTTTTTCTTCTCCACTTTCTGTGCCGCTGTATCAGCTTCAACTTGAAAAACAGAGAAGAAATCTATTATTCTGCATGACAAAGCATGTACCTGAATCACAGCTTGAAAGGTTTAACTATTTATTTTTCTTCTTCTTCATTTTTTTTTACTTCTTCATGTAATATTTCTCACTAGCAGGTGTGTGACGAACCTGTTTGTGCTGGTTCAAAGTAGTCATCATGATCACTCTGCTCCAACTGACTCTGACTCTCTGCCACTGCTTCCAGGCTCTTTCCTTTGGCTCTCTTGGAAGGTGGCTGGTCTGTTGTGTTTTTCTCAACAGACTTCACCGCTAATTTAGTTTTCTTCGTAGACTGGGGACTTGATGAGATTTGTGTAGTGCTGCTTGAGGATGATCTGAGTTTTTTCCCATATGGCTCAGGAGATGATGTTGCCTCAAGCTCAAGCTGCCTGCGTGATATTCGACGCTGTGGTTCTTCCAGATTGTCAGAGTCTTTCTGCGTCTCCTTTTGTTTTTTAGAAGATGTAGTTTTGGGTGAAGACTTGGGCTGAGCTGAAGGAGACTCCTCTCCTGAGCTTTGTTTTTGTGGAGATAAAGTTGTTTGAGATCCATCTCTTTCTGGGTCTGTTGTGTCAGTTGTATCAGGTTCACTAACATTCTGTAGATCTGCACAGGGCTCTTTGGTTTTAAAGGAATCAGATGTTTCAGCTTCTTCAATTTCTGATTTTTCATCTGGTTGTTCATCTGTCTGTTGGTTATTTTGCTCTTCCTCTGTCAGAGAATTTGATGTTTGAGGGTCCACATTTACAAGTTTGCTTTCTACGGGTATGGCCTGAACATCGATCTGTGGAGACATCAGACCAGTTCTGTCAACTGAATTACCAGGGAGATTTGATCTAAATGTGACATCTTCAAAGCATCAGCTGCAGTATCAACACACACACACACAAAAAAAAACAGATTTCTGGACACAGCTGTACCTGTGTCAGGTCTGACTCTGCTAAATGAGTCTGAGGGGTAGCGACATCTGTTTCACTTGAAGGTTTCTGAACATCAATCTCCTGATTTTTTTCCACCTGAGAGCAGAAACATGAGAATCTCTGATTAACATGGAGACATTTCAGATCTGAAGTGAAGAATGTAGTATGGTAAGTAGTAGTAATTTATGAATATGATGATGCGTCATGAATAGGCGCCCCCCAGTGGTAGCATCCACTCTTCAACTGTTTTTTTTCTTCTGAAACTGTGTATAATGTTTGATGAAACAGCTGATGCAATAAAAACATCCATGCACTGGAATACAAGGTCTTTTTGTTTCTTCTGAATTTACAGTTAAGTGTAAAAGCATAAGCAGAAATCCATCAATGCACTAGAGAGAAACGACCTACATAGCATTATCATTGGACATGAAGTTCAACTCAAAATGACACATCAAACGATTGAAATAACTAAATATATTTCAAAGCAATATAGAGACTCATATTCACACTTCTTTATTTCAGCTATACTTAAAAACTATGATGCTCTTAATGTACCTCACATTTATCAATGACTTGATTTAATTATTTTCAGTCCAATCAATGTTTCAGCCAATTACCTGATAACATCAGCGTTGCTTTATCTACGCTCATGAAATGCAAAAAAGTATTTTTGGAAAATGTAGAACTGGATTAAACTGGACTGTGCTGTATTTGAAACCTGACCTTCCTATTGTACTTTTCAACAGAAATGTGATGTTGGACAAGTTTATGACTAGTGTTGGGTAGTAGTACTTGTAGCACGTTACTTTAACACCGTTACTTATGTAAGTAATTAAAACTCTAATGCGTTACTCGTTAATTAAAATAACTAATTTACTGTTAGTAATGGACAAACGCACCATAGGGTAACTAATTTAATCAATTTTGTCTGGCAGCTGTGTGCTTCTTCATGTTTGCTTTGACAGGAAAGGAGTCAGAGAGCAAAGGGTCCCAGGCCGGGAGTCGAACCTGGACCGGCTACAAGCAAGGAACTATAGCCTCTGCACAGGCGCCCAACCCGCTGAGCTACGCACCACCCCAAGTCTGCTTGTATTAAACGACTTTGGGCTAGTTTTTCTATGAAGTTCCTTGCAAATATTGTCGCTATTTTTGGCCTTGTTTCCGTAAGTGTAGTTGCTTATTTGGGTTTGCCCTGCTCCTCTCATGAAGCCCCCCTGACTCTCAGCTGTCCACAATAAAGCAATACCCCCTAGATGCGGAACTGGAAATGTGAACGAAACAGTCCTTATTTAAAGGAACTAGAATTCACAGCCTTGTTTCCTTTATCATCGTGGCCATCCAAAAAGGCATGCCCCCTACCCCCACACACACATGCACAGGTTCACTTGACAGACGGACAGAGTGAAAATGACCATGAATAAATAGCCTAAGGAAATATGTAAAATATATATACACCGTCTGTGTATATACTTGCTGCAGCACAAGGCAGTCATAACACTCAATACTGGAGGTTACAGCTAGGGAGTTCACAGCACTTGGACTCTGAAATAATGAAAAGGCCAATCAGCCGATCACAATGTATTTCCAGGTCCAAAACACTTCCAACTTGATGCCACTTGTTAAGGCACCAGTGTTTGTCTGTGTGCAACGGGGAGGAAAAAATCCTAAAGATACCGGTAGTTGCGGACAAGGTCCGAGAGGCGCTCTTCAAAACTATCTACCATTGTGTTTACATCTGACCTCACATTCACGCTCTTGTTCACATTAGTTCCTCTTGCGTTCAAGTCAATATTGCAGCTCGTGCACGTGACATGTTACCTCACATCAATGTGAGCGGCCTACATACCAAACGAAAGCGTAGCAGCAATACATTCACATACATCATATATACATACATAATATATGTACATTTTTTTTCCTCTTTTTTTTTGCCCCTTCTCAAATAATTTGCTAGCCTGTCTTAAATGAATTATTGTTGAAAACTTATTGTGTTTTAGTTTGCATTATAGTTCGTACAACACTGAAATTTAATTAAATGGATATCAATGGGAGCATTTTTAAGAATGCTCTTGTAAAAAAAGTAACTTAACCCTAATGCATTACTTTTTAGTATAAGTAATCAACAAAGTAACTGATGTTATTTTTTGAATGAAGTAACTAGTAACTGTAACTAGTACAGCACTGTATATGACCCAACAATATTTACCAGGTAGTTAATTACCTCTGTCTTCTCCTCTGCTGCCTTGCCATCTTCTTCTGCTGTTTCCACTTCCACACTCAACAGTTTTTTAGCCAGGTGATCTTTGTATCGGGATTTCATTGACTGCCAGCTGTGAGTGGTCACACGGTGCTTCTCCATCTCTTGCCAAAGACGGTTACCCCCAGTCTCTGTCTTTCGTTTGCTGACATAACTCCAAATAGCTGCATCATCTTCAGAGGTGTAGGGAACCCGGCCTGATTATAATGAAAGAAAGGTTAAATGTGTAAATATGCGAGTAGATTCAAGTATTGAGCAGATTTAGACAATTTCCTAATTTAAGAAACTATTTCACAATCAGCAATTTAACAGTTTAACAGCTTTAAGTAATTTTCCTCACATCCCAAATCCATTTTATATATCTATACAGAATCAATACGAAACATTTCAGCGACATGTTGTAAAGGAAAGATGAGGCTCATCTCTCTAATTTGTGCCTCCTCATTTCTCTTTTCCATTCCTTTCAGTGACTTAAAAATTGATATAAGGAATATTTTCAGAAGGATGCCCCAATTTGCAAAAAGAATGGACCAGGAGGGATGAGGATATCCTTAGCCAAAGTCTCTTTAGCATCACTAAGATCAAATGGGTGTGGAACATTAATCACATTGTAATTGAATTAGAAATATATGTATACAATATATGTCAAAAACACATTTAATGCTTGTCGAAAAAAACAAAGTCAAATATGGTTGAATGCAGAAATAAAGCAATAAGTAGATGATGCAGCTGTAACACACATCATATATAAAAAGGGACACATCAAAAATAAATTTTAAATGATGACTTTAGAGGCAAGAATTCCTTGATTTGATACATGACTTTTACTTCGATTGATTGCTTCCTGTCTCAAGTAAGAGAAGTAGATTGAAGATATATCACACAGAAAAGCTTCTTTTGAAGTTTAATTTAGAGGTTGTTTACGTCCTACCTCCTGTGAGTCGAGCAGAGTTGCCGTCTTTGCTTCTGTTGAGTCTAGGTGATTGTCTCTGGACCACCTCAGGATTCAATCTGTAGTCCTCTAAATTCAGCTGCTCCTCCTTTTCAATACAATCATGAATATACTGGGTGGATACGTACCTGAATAATAATTTTAAAAAAAGATAGTTGTCTTATATAGGTGATTAAACCTTGTAAAAGTGGCCATGCATAAATAGGACTCCAGGCACAAAATGTAAATTGTTACAATTGACTGAATGGATTATACCATATTTCTTTAAAAACTTAATTACCAATATCACAGTAGTCCAGCACCTACCAGTGTACAGTAGATACAGGCACAGAGCTCCTTTCCTCAGGATCAATCAGCAGGATGGCTCCTGGCTGTTGGACATTGCACAACACTCCTCCTCCAGCTGTGATGAGTGGCTGGAGCTTGCATTTAACAGGACCCGGTCGCAGGAAGAAAGACAGGGGTTCACCTTCCACAGACATGAAGAGGACTGGGGAGATGGATGGGGCCACATTTTGCTGTTTGGATGGCATTGTCAAAATACCTGTTGGAGGACATTCAGTTACAGACAATGCTTATCAAAGCAGCAGTGCAGTAATAGCAATAGCTCATAAAAAACAACTCCATGTCACTCTGCCATAATAATAAACAAACTCAAAACATGAAATCTGGACAATACTGATTTGGTTTTTAAATTGTCTTGCCATAACCATGAGTCTCTTTCAGCAGTGATTTTCTTAAAAATGTGCAGACAATACAGTTTGAACTTTCCCTGCAGCTGCTGTTCACAAGTACATGCTGAAGAGTCTGTAATGGAGATGTGTCCTCACAGTTGAAAACACAAGAGACATGCATCGGGGTAGATTGCAGAGGATTCAGAATGTAATGCAAAGAGGACAATTATGAAATCCCAGGGTTTTGTTTACAGCATGTAGAAAACGATAGGTAAAGCTACTTGATGACTGTTTGTCTGATTATCAATTTCAAAAGCCTTTGAACTCATCCACTGTATTGTTGAAAAGTGGGAAGCAACATTTAGATCAGCAGAAAAGAGTATAAAACTGATACTCTAATCTCAAATAGTAATCATTTGTGAAAAAACCCAATATGCAAGCGCCACTGTAACATGTGTATCACATTTCTATACATGTATGCTTGCATTTGTACATTATATACATATACATTTATAGAGATATATATTAGCCTATATATATATATATATATATATATAGATATATATATATTAGCCTATATATATATATAGGCTATAAATAAAATAGTGCTATAATAATGTGTGTGCGTGTGTGTGTATACAATATATCAATTTCTTGTCTGCTAAATAAACGTGAAGCCATCCAACCAACTGCACAAAAATTAGTACTTTCATAAGATCACAGTTTTCTTTTAGTTGCAGGAGTTTTAAAATGACCGTTTTGTAATTTATTTTTGTGTTGTTATGAACGTGTTCAATACCATTTCATGGATTATGTTTATCTGTAAAGTTAAAGGATTTAGCCCCCCCAAACAAGAGGAAGTTACTTTGGCAAGAAATCGAGAGAAGCAGCTAGTCAGGACCGCTTCAAGAGAAACAAAACACAGAGGAAACTTACTGTCGGTGAAGGCATCGTCAGCTAAATCTGGCTAACACCTGTCTTATCAATAAAAGATAACACTTACGAACTAATCTAAATTTCACAGAAATTATATATAAAAAAAACACCACTTATGTTAGAAACTGAACTGAAAACTTGCCATGTGCGTTGTGGACTTCCAAATAGACCTTTCCCGCTCCAGCAAAAAACCAATGACAGTAAAAAAACAAAAACAAAACTTACTTCCGGTTAACTTTCTTCGTCGACACATTTGTTTTAGTAAGAGATGCAATATACTGCCCCTGCTGCTTGTCGACGCTATTTTCTCCGTGTAGCCTAGATCCGTTCCCCCTCCAACTCTGGGGCGTGCTCCCCTTGCTTTTACCAACCAGTTAATGACAAATAAGTGTGAACATTTCAGGATGTATTAATTAGGCTAATTAAAAAGGCAACAAGTGATCAGTATCAATTTCAGAAAATTTGTGTGTGAACACGCATACCTTCTAAACACAGAGGAGCGACAGTGAATGTCCTTCAGCCAAGATGTAGGCTATTCCCTCAACCAGAGGGGTGAAAACGTAAGGATTTATTTAGGTAAAAAATGATTTGCCAAATAATTACTAAAAAGGGTCCGACATTATTATAGTAAATTCTTTTTTCGAGAACGTAGGCTACCTCTTTCCCGTGTGGATGGGATTTCAATGGAGTTGGAGGGGGAACAGATCTCGATGGGGAAACTGTCTTCGACATAGCACCCCGAGTGCATATATATCTATATTTAATTATATCTACCGGTATCTGTATCCATCTATGTGTATATTACATATATATTATGGGTCTCGTAAATATATTAGGTATTGTTATATCATGTTATATATTATATTGTAGTTCTATTATATTCAATATTAGGCTTTAGCTATATAATATATTGTTAAATAACATTAGGCTATATATTATAGTTACACTCTTTATTAGGCTTAGGCTATATGATATTCTATGTAAGTTATATTATAGTTATGCTGTATTCAGTATTAGGCTTAAAGGAGCCATATGTAAGATTCTGGCCGGAACTGGTACTGCAATCATGTGAAGCCGTGGCCTATGTAAGAAATTGCAAAAGAAATTGCCAAAATATGTAAACAAAAATACACACAGAAGTTCTGGATACTTTAGAACCCTCCACCTCACCCCGATTGGGATATTTCATCAAATATCAGCACAAAATGTAAACAATAAGATAATTTAGGGGCTGCAAGTCCAGGCTGAATTACGGTTTTCAGTGATATAAGTATTTGAAATGAACATAATTTTGTCTTGTAACAAATCAGCACCATTTAATGATAGCTTAAAATAAAGATGATACATAATTCTTACATATGGCTCCTTTAAGCTATATGATATATTATACTGATAGAAAAATGTTGTGTTATGATATGTGACTATTACTGTTAAGAGAACAGATGCAAGAAGATTGTGATGGCAAATTACATATGTTTATATGAACTCCTGACCGACGGAACAAAAGGTTTCCCTTGATCACTGAAGCAGAGACACCTCAAAACACAGGCAGACTTCATGCTGGGGGTAGATGCTGATAAGAACCAAGGAGGAGGTTCTGTGGAGGACAATGAAGGGGGGGAAAGTAGGCTATATATGACAAATGTTTGAGCTTTAAAGTTAATCCAGGCTGGTTGCTGAGATGTGATGTATCTGAGGCTTGTCTGGGTTCCTTGCGCAAGTAAAACATGCATGAGCTTCTAACATGTCTGAAGTGTGTCGTTCTTGAAGGTAATGTAATGAATTGCTTTACCTAAATGATAATATTTTTTCTCCAACATATACTTTTGTTATATCATTATGCAATTGGCTTAAAAACCCAATGCATTTTGAGTTTCGATTTACAGATTACTCTTGTTCTCAGCAAAACAAACAAAAATGGACAAATAGCTTACAGAGAGTAAAAGAGTATTTAGTTACAATAGTCGGGTGCAACTTATTCGTAGTGAGGTCTGCTAGAGACTGATGCAACAAGCATGACCGCAAGTAGATGAACAATTCAGAGGCGGGCTATCTACAGCACACCCAATCAGAAGTGAAGATATGTCCCGCTTTGTTTTATAGCCTACCATTTAATTGGACGACTAAGCTACGTCACATTTGTTTCCTTATATCTTTATGGGGTGCGCAGGCACCCTGTTTGGATGGGCACTGCTCCCCTTGCTCACCCGTAGAGCCGGCCTCGGTCCAAAATGTCAATGATAACTTTGGCATTTATTTAAGATAAAACGACCATATCCAATACTTTTACTTGACATCTACCTCCATACTATCAATGACTATAGAAATGTACATGTTTTCCTCAGGCAGTCTTCATAAATCTCATGGGAACGGCATCAAACAAAAGTGCCTGCATATCACCTTGTTTTTTATTTAGGTGTTAGGCTTTTGTTAAGCTTTTCTGTCTTTAAAATCCCATTTCCTTTAGGCAGTTTCTTACAGTTCGGGCACAGAAGTTGACTCCGCCCATTTGTTCCTACGATTTGCTGTTCATCTTCTGTGTTCGTGACATATTGCTTTAAGTTTTGGGTCTCAATGCTTTGATGTCTTCCTTGGTCTACCAGTATGCTTTTACAACCTTCCCATGTTCTTTGTATTTGGTCCACATTTTAGACACAGCTGACTGAACAGCCAAAATCTTTAGCAACTTTCTGTGATCTTTTACTTTCTTTAAGAAGTTTGATAATCCTCTCCTTGTTTCAATTGACATCTAAACTTCATGTCAACCACTTGGTGCAACAGCTCTCAACAGGTATGAACACTCTTTTTTAACTGCAGACTTAAGAGCAAATATAATCTGATGCAGGTGTTTTGGAAATGGAAATTGACAGGGTGATTTCATAACTGTTTCTCTCTGCTTGATCTAAAAAAGCAATTGTTACTGACTATCACATTTTTTTCTTTTAGTATTTCTTAAAGACAGAAAGTTGCAATTCTGAATGACCAATGAGTTTTGTTGCAAGTCTATGATCAGCAACAATCTAAGTTGACTAAAGTGCTGAACAGTCTTTGGAAACAAAGGATAAACAACAATAAAAAATCATAAATACAGATATAGTAAAAGTAACAATAATAGAAAATAGATAGAAAATAAAATCGAACACCCAAAGGCAGTGAAAAATAAATGACTTTTCAATTTAGCCTTGAAAATATTTATGGAGGATGAGTCTTTGACGTAGATATGAGAGACAGAAACTGAGATAGGAACTGTTCCAAAGCTTTGAAAGACCTAACCCTAACCCTAACCCTAACCCAATGCCACCTGTTTTTGATTGACATATCACCATTCAATCATTTAGACAGGCTGGTCAAATGATTTGATGATGTTTTTCCAGTCCTGCGTGCTCACCAGGTGACTGATTATTTTAATTTTTTTGATAGAGTATCTAATTAATTCGTTACAATTGGGTGTTGAAGAGGAATTAAATCAATATTGTAAAAAGTGCTCTAGAAAAACATCATGGACCCTGCCTTTAAATCCCATTTCTTCCCCATTGTTGTGCTCAGTTTTGACTTCAGAAAGTCATTTTGACCATGTCTACATGTCTAAATGGATTGAGCTGCTGCCATGTTAAGGCAAAAACGTAATATAAACCCTTGAAATCATAATCCAGCCTGGTCTGAAAAAGATTTAGTGTTTTGAAAGCTAATTCTGAATAAATTTTGTGAAACTACTGTTTTGCTTTAAAATCCCCAAAATAACCGAAAAAAGCAAACAACCCCCCCTCCAAAAAAAAAAACCCAACCAAACAAACAAAAAACCCAAAAACAAACAAAAAGACTTCAAAATAAACTATAAGGATTATGACTGACTCAAAAAATGTGTGGAAACTCTTTATCAGAGGTGTAAAAAGTATTTACATTCTTTACTCAGGTTGTCATGTATACTATGGTTTAAAAAGATTTTTGTAGAAGTTGTAGTATCGACTCAAGCTGTTTACTAAAGTAAAAGTGTAAACTTACTGGTTTCAAAACTCTTTAGTAATTCAAGTAAAAAAAAAGAAGAAAAAAAGAAGCTATATAAGACTAAAGCTTAGGCTGTACCTCTGGGACTTATTAGTACACTACCACATTACCCAGAAAAAACGTTCTTCTAAAGGCTGGTGCTTGGTTGGAACTTTTTGCTCGAGTTCTCTTGAGTGTCTGCGACAAACACTAGGCTACGTATGTCTCCTATGTCCTTACTAGACTGTGATGTGATTTGTGTCCTGCGCAGTGCAGGTGCGATGGATGGCATACAAACCAATAGGGTGTTGGAATGGTATATGTTTATAATTCTCATCCAACTACAATCAAATTCCCTTTATCCGGATGGCACGATTTATCTGGCTAGGACTTTTGTCTGTATGTGTGTGTTTTTTTTTAACAATGGCGAGACAAAATGAAACAGGAGCAATAGGGGTTTTTTTTCAATGTAAGGAGTTGAAGGTACAGATAATTGCCTGAAAATGTAAAGAATAGAAGTAAAAGTCATCTGAAAAATAATAACTCCAGTAAAGATGCCCAAAATTTCTACTTAAGTAAGGTAACAAAGTATTTATTTTCTGTTATTTGACACCTCTGTCCATTTTCTAATAACAGCTGAAAATAAGATGAGGAGTTTCTTCCAGGCAGTGTAAATGGCAACTAAAATGAAATGAAATTAAAAGTACTTTATTATTTCCAAAGGGAATTATAACTATCACAGGGTCAGGACCCCACAGTCAGGGTGCTGGTGAATTTATGGCCATCAAATAGGAGACAGACAGTCCTAATGAGCTGTGAGTTTGCTTCATTAGGGGAAAATGACACCTCTGGAATGAAACACAAACTCTGACGGTTGAGTGGGAGATACTCCCTCTGATAGTCCATCGTCCCACTGAGGCATGTGCTGAAATGTGAGACGGATTACAGCGACACTGATTTCAGCACTTCATTATAGACACATTTTGCAGCTGCTCCAAACGGAATCTGATGTGCAAAATACAAACAAAATCCTCTTTTCACAAGATCCCATGTGATTTAGTCCAGCTAGTGGGAGTGCGGTAGGACGTGAGTAATGTTTGGTTTCTGAATAGGCTAAAACCATATCAGATCTGATGACATGCGCACACTTTTTCTGCAGTGTTGTGGAAAAACTTGACATGACTTTGCCCACAAAGTCTGCATTTCATCATATTCCTCTACTATGTAGGAATCATGCAACCTTTTTTAACTTTGTCCTCTTGTGCCTCAGTTAAGAAAATTAAATGAAACGACCAAAATTAGGCACCTAACAACCAAACTACAAACATAAACAAGTGAAAGCTAAACAGTTTACTGTAACAAACAACGGTGTGAACTAAACTAAAGGATAGAATACGCTGGAGGCGAAGCGAAGTTGTGCAGAATCCAATGAGAAGGGAACAAAGTTTTAATGCAAAGGTTCAGATCTGACACAAGGAAGCAGGGGATTACCAGACAAAGAGTAACAGAGGGTCAAGGCTTGGAATAAAATAAAATATAGACATATTAGACAAGGAAATCAGAATGAATGCAACAGTAAAACTGACTGAATAAACAAACTCTGAAGAACAAATTATTTAAAAACAGAGCCACATTTTTTAACATACAATATTTTACTTCTACAGACATGTAAAGTGATGCTTTTCTTTATTCTTATTATTTTTGGACTTCTTATTTTATTTATTTATCTATATCTATTCTATGAAAATATGAATACAATGGTTTTCCCAGTTATATAACATACATTCTATAAAAATATAGTTGTATCATTTTCTCGTCCTGTTTATCGCTGAGGCAAACTTCATAATGACAATGTATTAGATTTTATACTATATTTATACACTTTTCAGTGATTGGCAGTGTTTTCGATGACTCCCTAATGTCCAGTGAAGTGGCTAATCTGCTAATAAACCATCCATACCCATGCATATACTGGAAAACTGCCTTTAGATAGGTAGACACTGTATGCATCAAAGGGTTAAGCTTAGGAACGTTAGCTGGTGAGCAGACATTTATCAGACTCACGATCGACTTTTATTGAAAACAATATAAACTTTTCTTACTCCTCATTAAGTCAAACTATGAGGCCATATGGGCGGGAATAGGATTGGCCTGTTTACTGTATCACCTTACTGACCTTGCCTCCCTTACAGCCCTGACAGCTACATTATTGTTATTGGCCTCTATTGTTCCTCTTCCACTTCAGCACAACCAGCTGAAACAATACAACAACCTCCGAGGTGCTGCAACTCCTCCAAATCAATGTATGTTTACAGAAAATCTGTAATAATTAGATGGATGAGAAGATACTTGCTCCTTTAAGATGATTTAAACCATTTACAACCTGAAAGAGCTGCCTTAAGTAATACACTCATTTGTGTGTCATGACAGCAGCAACAGCCTGAACTGCCGCACTTTTAACAGTGAATGTTTTTTTCCTTCAGAATCAGCAGCTGTGGGGAGGACGTGTGACCACACCACCGCAGCTGACACAGTTTGGTTTGGTTCGGCTCAGGAAAACCCTGGTGTTGTGAAGCGAGTGGAAGCAGTCAGCAGAGGGAGATGTTGTATCATTTTATGTAGCTAGACTTGCTAATCAGGCATTTATTTCCATCTAATCTCCTTCTTTGTCTTCAGTGGAGCGCACTTGTTGGCAGAATCATCTAAAACAGCTTTACTGAATAGATCAATCCTCCTTCGAGGTGACAGTGTACTTTGGTTGCTGCCTGTTCAGTCTTTACAGTAAAGGCCTCTTCCAGCGGATCGTGAGTCTGGTGCCAGTTTAGTTTGTCTTTGTCACTGGCAGGATGTGATCCTCTTTAGAAGTGCTTCATGGTTTATAAATAAAACAAAAAAACATGCTGAAACTTAAACTCTGAAGCTGGTGTCTGAAAATATCAATTTTCTTTAGAGATTAACATCAATCATTTGATCGGACAAATCAGGAATGACAGGCTGCAGGATGCTCAATAGATAGTGCTGAAGAGCATGTGAATGAGCAAATCTGTCAGAAAGAATGAATCGAACACAATGATGCTGGTGAGTGGAAAAAAAAGTGTGATAAATGACAGGAACTTTTCCATGTTGCTGCAACATTGTGATGCAACAGAAGATATTCTTTCACGCTTTCATAAAATGTTCTTTCAATTTGGCCTTTGTTGAAATAAGTTTTTTCAGCAAACTTAATTCATTCATTAAAACACATTTAAGATGGAATTCGTAAATTTGTTGGTTTAAAAGCAGTTTGACATTTTAAAAATTCTATAAAATTATCAAGACAAAAAACAAACAAACAAACCAACAGAAAAATCCAGTAATAACATTATGTCATAAACACATGGACATTGAGTCCTTGCCCAGTTAGCAGTGGGGATGTCGGGAGGAAGGAGAGCTTGGAGTGATTGTTATTATATCTGTAAGTTCTCTACTGCCACCCTGAAGGTAAAACTTCATATTCTCAGTTAAGCTTATGACAAGAATACTTCAGAATCCGTTGAGCCTCGTTTACTCTGATTTTATCAAAGATCAATTGAAGGGGTGGGTAGTTTTTGTTCACCCAAATTAAAGATTTTTTCAATCATAGATTTGCACTGAATAGGGGGCCTTTTTACAAAAATATACAGAAATATTGAACTTTTGAGCTTATGCAGTGCGCTTATGCTAATTTGAGCATATAAATGCAGTTGTTTTTTTTTAAAACTCCAGTCACTTTATTTGGGTGTGCTAGTTTGGTTTTAAGAGCTTTGATGCAATTTTGGTTGGACTAACACATTTACATGCATTTTGTAAGTAAAGTTGAAATAGAACTAATGCAAAAAACTATTTATTTTTAGCATCATGTAAACATGCTGAGTGTAGTATTTAGTTTGCCCGCAGTCCAAAATGAGAGTCAGAAGAGAATAAGTTTCCCTTACACAGACTGGGATATCAGCTTTTTCTCAGTGAATGAAACTGTAAACACAGCAATAGATGAAGCGCTTGGCAAGTGAGGGCAATGTGATGGTTCATCTTGTTTGTCTTGTTTTGGTTATTTTGGGACACTTTGTGGTGATTAGGACTGAATGTGCTGCACCTAGTGGTGGGAGTGGCTAAGATGATACAAGCTTGCTGTTGAGGGTTGCTCTGTCTCTCTGGCAGCCATCTTGTCTCACCACTGGGTAACATCTTTTTTTTTTCAGCTACTTTATTATATTTTTTAATAAAGTCAATTGGCATTTGTTTTGTTGTGTGGACTCCTCGTTGTTTGTTTCCATCGTGAGCCAGGTTGGTAACAGAAATATGACTGGGAAACATGTTAGGGTTTTTTTTTTTTTTTCCTACCTTAAATCACTTTTTTGACTTAAATTATGCCTTATTAACCTTCATAACACAAGATTTGGCCTCCGTTGGACACCAGTATCAGGCAGTGCTAAAGACTAAAGGCCCAAAGCAAGATAATATGATTTAACGTATCTAGTAAATCAGCGTGGTCAGTTATTGGATAATTTTTATGTTGTAGCATTGTCTGGGGGAGTTTTCTAAACTTATTCAAATAGGCAGTGTTTAAAATAAAAATATTTGAACATCATAATGAAAGTATGAACCTGTGATAGACTGGATACCTGTCAAGGATGTACCCTGCCTCTTGCCTAATAGCCACTGGGATATACTTCAGTCTTCCTTGCAACCCATGGATGGATGGATGGATGGATGGATGGATGGATGGATGGATGGATGGATGGATGGATGGATGGATGGATG
>JAPMNP010694809.1:0-12334 GCA_029874935.1 Atherina boyeri | reverse complement strand
CAAACAAACATGGAATTGTCTCCAATTTAGATTTGCTTTTCACTGTGGCAGCTTGCAATCATCAAGATTAGAAACTTTTTACAAAGCAGCTTAAGAAGCCAGTAATATGAAACCAGAAATTATTCATCACATGTGCACAATTGGCCCAGACAGTTATATATTTAGACCATTATTCCCATTGTAGCCTATTTGTTGTGTTCCTAGTTTGACAATAGGAGGAAACCTGGTTTAATTGATCAGCTTCACTGCTGTAATACACATTTAATTTAACTTTAACGTTGTGTTTTGAAATGATTACCTGTAGAAATTTCCCTTGAAGAAAGTTGGGCGACTCTGCCTCTCCACTCTGTCAGGTTGTAGACAGACTGTCTCCTATATGTCTGTGATGTACCACAATGTGTGGCCACGGAATGGAAGGCAGATGGGTGTTTGATGCAGAATCATAACTAAGTCTTTGTGGGGCCAAAGATACAAGTATCTGTGATAAAGAGACATGTATAACCGGCTCTTTTTATAGAAATTTAGAGAATAGGAAATATTCCACATTTTGTAATGACTTACCCACTGTAAGCCTTTTAATCTCCTGTGTCTACATTGGCTGTAATCTAACGTCACACTAGTCTGACATTTGAATTGGTACTGAATAAATTGAAAGTGTATTAATCCAGAATGGTTTATTGTTGTTTTTTGACATATTGGGGAGAAGCATGTCATACTCCTTTAAACTCAAGAAAAAAGTGCAAAGGCAGTATTAGTAAAGTAGGACTCTCCCCACCAGAGAAACTTTCACACAGTCCTTAAATAGGCAACGTATCGTGCTATAAAGTCTCACACCAGAAATGCCCTTGTATTCCTCCTTCACTCAATTTTTTGCCCCAAACACTCAGTCAGTAATACACACTAGCACACAAAAAGTCCCAACACCCACACTGCCTCAAGATGATCCTCAGTTGGTTATGTAACGTGCTGCCAAACGTCCATCTCTATTGAGGACAATTCCTTTAACGAGAGACACGCTCTCCCAGCAGCTGTGTTAGTCAGCCTGGCGGTAAATTTGCCTCCACCTTAGGGCAAAATGTATAGTAAGAGGCTGTGTCAGCTCTCCAGATCCTGGCGTCGTGCAGCCTCTGTAATGCTGTTTAAAGCAAATAAGTTCTGACCTGTGCTTGTTTTTCAGTGATATATTACATTGTAACCCAAGCGACTGTCCTTTTACATGGATTATTACTATAGACTAAATTGCACAGTTTGTGAGTTATCTTTGTGTTTCTCTGAGAGGCTTCTGGCCGTGGGAGAGAGCTCCGAGGGAGACACAGAGGGGTCACGTATAAGAAGCTTTAGGGCAGGCAAGTGAAAAGGAGGCCCTTTCTTGGACAGAGACTAAGGATTAGGATAAAAGACATATAAGTGGGGGATGCTCCCTCTTGTGTCACTCAATTGCTGCATCTCTCGCACACATTCAACATTCATTCTATACGAAATGAGCAGGATATAGAAAAAAGAGAACCTCTGTGAGAGATAGAGATAGATAAAATAGTGAGACATAGCAACAGAACTAAAGGGGACAGATAAGTAGATTATTCAGAATTTCCAGAGAAATATCACACAAATACACAGTTCTGTTCCTTGTTGATATCTTGATTCGTCACATGAGCTAAGAGAATTTAACGCACTTGCCTCTTGCAGGCCAACATATGCTCAAAAACGCATACATGTGATGAAATACAGATATAAAAGCATACACTCCTTTAATTGATCATCCACAACCACAGTTTGGCCTCTGATTGAATAGAAACCTCCATCGCAGTTGCAACTACGGTCCAAGGAGACGCTTTGGGACCTTTTGCATTCTTTAGACTTTTTGTTGCGGTAACACAAAATAAAATGGAGGCCTTTAAAAGCTTACGCAACAGTTTATTTTGTTCCGATAAGACAGAGGTCATATAGATGCAGCTTTTGGTAACCTACATACAATCATGCGTGTTATGTGCAGCAAAGCAAAAATAACCTAAAATATCACATACTGGGGCTAGTTTATGTTGTTGACATAGCAGCCCAACAGATCTGAGTTAATGTGACAGTTAACTAGCATTAATTCAGGAGCAAAAGTAAATGAAGCGGGCCTGCGGACATGACATGGGAGTGCAGTGGGGATGGGAAGACGTGTGTACTGTACCACACTGCACCATGCTTGGGTGAGCATGTAGGCCATGCCAACAACAATGCATAATACAGCCTCTGGTGATGGGGGATGGATATACACACACATACAACGCTCCTACCTCAACTCACATGCACACACGCACACACCAACGCTCACTTGCATAAACACACACTCAAACTTACATGCATGCACAGACATTGACGGTGATGAGGCATGGAGCAGTTTATGCTCATATCAAGGGGAAGGCTTTGATCAGTGTGACAGGAAGGGCACTCGCCCCAAAGGAATTAGCTAACTCTTGCTTTGCAAAAGCACATCCACAATAAATCGGGCATGCTTTCATTTGCAACACAAGGGAGAGGATGTCTGATATTCAGCATTCATTAATATGCTAAATGTATGAAAATGATTTTTTCCAGTTCAACGTCCAAAGTTGCATGTCCAGAGTGGCATTATAAGAATAAAGAGCAGAATGTGCTGGAATTCAGGTTGCATGTATAATCTGCTCAGTTTAACAGCTAATTAATATGCTCAAGCACATTTGCATATGGGTTTCAAATTAGCAAAACTTCTACTTTAATTTCTCAAATGGAAATTTGATTTGACTAGTTGAATACTTTTTACGGAGTACATTTTGTTTTTGTGTGCCATTCGCAGTTTTAAAGAATTTGGGATACAGTTAGGGTAGTGTCACCTGAACATCACGTCTTCCCTCTTGTTTACTTTCTGCATTAACTATCTCGGTGTCTTGATAATACATTATACGGTAATAATTTAATTTCTTTAGAAAAGGTCTTCCTTGCTGAGTGTCGGCACGGAAACTAGAACCAGGCAGAAACAACTACCCTCGGTGGGCTACAGCTCATTTCACAGACATTTTGCTATATACAAAGACAACTGCCAGAATATGTCACCCATGCTTGTTCAGATTGAACTAAACATAGCAGGCATAATGCTGCCTCAGTGTATGTTTACAGATTGTATGCAGGTATTCCCAGTTTCAATCCCCTCTGCTGAATCCAGCCCCCCTCTTGTGAAGAAGCTCTGCTACTGAGTTGAGTTCTAATTTCAAACCGAACCCCTCACTGGGGGTTCGACTGTGCACGATTGTTGGAAATTGGCATCAGTGGTATAACAGGTGGAACAGCCAGTGTCTACATTTAGCAATTCCCACCATATCTTGCTTTAACGTAATATCAACTTGGCCTGCGGCAGGTTTAAAGTTTTTGTTATTTCTGAACACAACCCCCCATCTCCTCTAAGTGCCCACAAATATTTGTTCAAACAGCTATTGTTCAATGTTCTTAATCAGCTCTGCTTAGTTTGATAAAAAAATGAAGAGTAATTTCACCAGAAGGAAAATGAATTGAAGCCACTGGAGATACTATTTTAAAATACTTCAAATAATACNAAAAAAAAAAAAACACTTTTGTCACAGTTGGGTCAGATGTTACTGTGACACAGTGCTTGACATACAGTATCATGTCAAACATTTAAACATTAAATTTGATTTCAATTCAACTTTTTAAAACCCAACAATGCCTCCAGATTAATTTTACGCAAAAGGAAAAAGCAAAAAAAAAACCCAATTCAAGACATAATCTCCCGTAAAACCTCAGTTTACACAGATCAAACACGGTGGATTTAATGAATAATTCAGTGAATTTTAAAGGTGCTGAGAAGCATATTTTTTTACTTTAAGACACATTCAGCCAAACAGTTTCCTCTGTCTTTTGTCTGCATCTAAACTAGATGGCTGCTGTTTATACTTTCGTTTTTGGAAGAAGGATACAAGCTTTTCATCTCACTTTTTTATAAGGAAATGGAAAACAATATTCTTTCAATAAGCTGGTTGCTGTTCTTTATTTTCCTCGTGAGTCTCACTGTGTGTATCTCTATGGAATAAAATGTGGTCCTAAGGCAATTGATTTTAGTTTTATTTGTGTAGCAGCAATTAAAAACAAAAGTAATCTATTTTAATGGCACAGGGCATTTCAGTCCAATTAATCACAATCTACATTAGTCCAGTCCATTATAGTTGTGTGCACATGATGCCAGTTCATAAAACACTATCTTGCAAAGGAAACCAAGAGATCACATTGGATCTTCAATTCGATTCAATGCACCATCCTGAGCACACACAGCACTCAGGATGAGCTGCCATCTGACATCGACCCAACACTCTCTTTACAAGAGCTCGAAACACTGGGTGTTTCGAGTATTTTAGTTGGTATTTGCATGTCTGGTTATCCGCTCTGATTTTTTTCAACATGATGTCACAGTTATGCAAGATACAGTAAAAAATTTTTTTAAAGATCTGCAGCTGACGTTTTGATATCAGTTGAACACAGCAGAAGTTTAATTTCTTCATGTAACCGTTCTGCAAGTTCTACCTTCTTCTCTCTGATTTCATTTTGCATTTCTGTCATGAAAATGGCCCCTCTGTTTTGCTTTCTGAAATTCCCCTTATCCCCCTTCCAGCATCACCATTTTTGTGTTTTAGTATGGTCAATCACTCACCCAAACCAGAAGAGAACGGAAGTGAGAGGATAAGAACATGGAGGAGAGGAATTAAAACCTTCATTGTAACAACAATTAACACAGTTAAAAGAATAAATCAATCCAATCTGTCTGCACTTGGTGTTTAAACGGGTGCCCATCCAAAAGCCAATGCCCAATCCACCATGTCACTTTTGTCCGGCTCCAAACCCTGCGGATGCCCTGCTTTTATAGCAGATGTGTAGAACCAAAGGATGTGAGGCATGAAAGCAATGGGAAATTCATTACATATTCCTACCCCCCTCCACTCGCCATAATCACCACAATTAGCAGACATCTGCACTGACTCCAAAGCTGGGAGTGTATTCAGGCAATCAGAGCAGCTTCAGCGACAACACTGACTGCAGCCCCCTCTGTGATGGGCCTCATCCTGTAGGGAAGCATTCCATTAGAAACTCAGTGATTAATTGAGACAGAGAACTTGCTTCTGGCATCAAGCAAGAATGAAGCCCAACAGGAGGCTTACATGATGGCAGAGTTATACGCAGGGCTGGAGGAGGAGATCCAGAGCTGGTAGGAACTGTACAGCACAGATGATGGTGTGAGAGAACACTCTCACACTGGGGTTTGCAATTAGTTGTATGAGAATAGTTACAAGACAACGGCTATCAGAAGAATTTCTGACCCATCAAGTAAACAAAACCTGTGTGTGTCTAATGACAATCCACATTTTTATAGCTGCTTAAGGATATTGCTATCTCTTTTTGTCATTCTGAAAGAGCCGATTTCTGGGTTCCTAAATTACGTTAAAGCATTGTAATTGTATGTTAAACACCATAAAGATAGCCCATGTGTAAAGTTCAACTTTTAAAAGTTTTAAAAGATTGTTTAATGATTTTCTTCATTTAATTTCTGTTTCCTGATTCCCTGTTGAAACAAGGCAGAAACAATTATTTTGTTCTGGTAAATATTCGCTGATTGTGTAAGTCAGTTTTTGCTAAATGAAGGAGTGATGAGCATTTTAACTTCACTTTAGCTGAAAACTGAAAGGTTGTGCTACACTGTAAAATAAAGGTGAGTGAACTTGAGTGACAAAAAGTGAAGCATCCAGCTGCAAAGCTTTTTTAAATAAATTCACCTAAGGGGCTCTGGTTTTGTGTGGACCCAAATTAAGAGGGTAGCTCAAAATGCTTTTTTCACTTAAGTTCACTGAACTTTTTAACAACTTCTTTACAATGTTACACAACTAACTCAAGTAAACAAATATGATAAAGTAAAATTAACAAGGCATTTTTCAAAATGACTTCAGAAGGCTCAACAACAAAACCAAAAAAACAAACTATTTCTCTCTAAGGTCATGTTCAAAGTACAAACTTAACAGTTTTCACCTAATTGTCATCCACAAATAGATGAATAAATACATAAATGAATCAGACTTATCATGTAAAACATGACTGAGTGGATAATCGTGAAAAGTGTGGAGTGGTCCGCGCTACGGCTGTGTGTATGTTCTCCATCTGTGGAAGACGACAGTGTTTTAGACAGCTCATTACTGCAGCAGTTGGAGATGTTACCCTGACTGGGCACAGTATGGGTCAGCCATGATTTTAAGCCTCGGCTTAGCATGTTGTCATGGAAATCAATGGTAGACTCATTTCATTTGTGTTAAGACCAGCGTTGACTTGTGCATGGATCACCCATGAGAACTTAAAAGTGAAAACACATACATGTATCAGTGTAGCTTACCCAGTCTTTGCTGCAAATGAACCCTGTCACCCCTAATGCCAACTTTTCATGAACAAATCAGGAAGATATGTTTGAAGAGATATCTTAGAGTATGTAGGAGCAACATGCAGAAGATCAAATTTGAAAAACAAGTAAAAATTGGTTGACATCAACACGTGATTCTGTCAGATCAAGTCTTAGGACTTCCCTTTTTATTGCTGCATTTGATTGAATTAAACCAGAAGACATTGATTAGTAACTCAGTGCACCTTTTGGTGTTTTTTTTCTTTTTTGAATCAGGCATTTTGAAAAAAAAAATCCTAAAGTATTTTTATGCTCGCTTTGAGTGCTGTGAGGAACCAAATAACATAAGAAGCTAGCAAAACATTGGTGGAGAAGATAATAGAAATAAGGAAAAGCTAATTTTGTTTTGGTGTCAAAGATGGCGGATTTGACCTGTTCTGTTACCAGCTGATAATATGCAAAAGTTTTTGCAGCTTATTTAAGGATGTCAGTTATGTCAATTACAACAGAAGTAGAATCTGTATAGCTTACTTGGAGACATAAAAGTATCCCATCCAAAAATATGCAGGGACATTGCTTTGCAAAAGTCATTTTTTGTATTTACCACACAAATCTAACCCCAAACACATGTGGTTTTTGTTGCAAAACTAATGCAAAGGCTGAAATTTAAAGTTTCGAGGAACATAAACTTGTCTTTAGTAATTAGAGGTGGAGAGGCACTTTGAGTGAAATGCAGTCAGTATTTTCCAGCTTGTTTATGTTCTCATGCTCCATAAATTGATATTAGCGTCAGCCTTTGTAAGTGTGTGACATTGAACTTGAGATCATATTGACAGATTAGTAACTAAAGTTACATCGGTGTAGTTTGACAAACTTTCCAAGAACTAAATAAAATGCTGAAACATGTATAGGTCTATCACACTCCTAACTTGTCACTTAGTCATTTGTGACAAAATTTATGTTTTCCATTGTGCAGTGCTAACTGCGTGAAATGGCTTACTCTTATCACAATCATGATATTTACCCAAGCAAGCTAGTTTGATGTTAAACCACCAAAATGAGAGAGAATGAAATTGAAGACGCAGTCAAAGGAAACATGGGTTCATTTATCAGTTGGGTGTTCTGCAGATGCTGATTTTCTTAATATTTATTGTTTTAACCTTCAACGTCAATATAGATAAATTAATAGATAAACAACAGCAGTATTGTTAGAGCACAGCCACATATCACATAGAGCCAGTCCCCGAATTACAAAACATATAACCCAAGTGATCATCATTGATAGTCTGTAAATAAGAGTAAGAGGTCAAATAAAACATGTACGTTTTAATCTTTCGGCATAATAATAAAATGGCTTTTTAGAACTCAAGTTTTTTTCTGTGAAATGGCACATTTACACCTGAGAGACAAGACCTCCACAGAATTCTTTTTTCAGAATGGTCATATTTGCATGATTAGTTTTCTTTTTGCATGTCAAGAATTCAATGTATTTACGGCCCAATGTGAGTCAAATTACCCACACAGGGTCCCTGTCTCCTGTGAGCCAGGCACTTGGTCTGGGTGTCAAATGTCAAAAAGCCCAGGCTCACCAAAGAAACATGAAATAATCAGGAAACAGAAAACTGGATTTGTGCTGTTTTTATGTTTGTGTGTGCATGACTTTCAATGTGTTTTAGTAGGACATTTTATTCTTTTGTCTGACAAGTTTTGTGTGTTTTGTAGAGGTCTGCCACTAATCTAGGAAAATGATATTTTGATGTGATGCAGCATTATAAAGTCTGTTTAAAAGAAAGCCATAGTTTATTTTTAACTTAAATCAAGTAGTTTTGAATGTGTAAAATGGCGACAATACAGCGTCTAAATCCTAAAATGACAATTCAACCTACTGTTACTTTAAAATATCAGAACTTAGGAGTCAAACTCAATAGTTGAGCTTGGCTGCTGCATGTGTAGCTGTAATTTCTGACTCCTCCAACCTCCAGATATGGGTTTTACGATCTGAACGCCATTTCATGACTATTTCACAAAATTCAGTGACACTGTGTTCTCACTGTGTCTTCACTTTTAAGTTATGTTTGATAACACCCAAAAAACCCTGCAAAAATTTTCATTGCTGTCTGACGTTTATCTGAGACTAGATTGTAAACGTACAGTGTATAGGCAACTAGTGTGGGGATATACTGTATTTATGTTGAGATAATTGAAGAGATTATGTTCCATTGTAAGAAATTGTTATCATATACTATTAAAAGGCACAGGATCTATTTCATTATTTGAACAAACTCAAGCAACATGTAGTAATATGAAGAAATGATCATTTCTTTATCTGTATTAAAAGTATTGTGTAGTAGGGAATAGAGTTTAAGGGCTTATCAGTGTTGAAATGCCATGAATTTGCATTTGTTTTTCACCCAACTGAAATATGCGTTAGTAATCGCCCAGCCCAACAAAGATGTCGCTTTGTGTTGGCATGTGGAGGGGACAAAACAAAAAGCCTGAAATGAAAAAAAATCATGGTGGAAAAAAATTTGCATCAAAAGGACATTGCATGTCATAAACCATTACAAAGTCCACAATAACATAAAAAATAATACTCATAAGACATAAAACAAACAATAGCAGCGACTGCACATTTAACAGCCAAATGTGANGGATCCAGATGAACAATAAAAACATCCCATCTAGTAAGAAACACCTCATGTTGATGCTTACACTTTTAGCTAAGATAAAGCTAAAAAAACTACATTTATTCAGGAATTCATTGGGAAGTGACTCTTCAGACTTAATGATTTTTATGCACAATATCCAACTCAACCACACATAAACTTTAATGCTAATTGGATATATTAATTTATTTGGAGTATTGTTGGTGAATGTGACTAAACATTGGCATACGACTTCATGATATCCTGCCAAACGAGAGTTAACAACAGAATAAAAAGAAATGACATCTGAGCCAATGGTGCAAATCAAGGAATTGCTCAACTTCTTCATTAATGAAAATACAAGGAATTCAATATTTTCCAGAGGTTCCACATTTCAGAGCTGCAAACTACGTTTTACCAAAATAAGGAGGACTGAAGCACGGCTGGGCTACTGAACAACCAAAGGAAGATTTTTTAAAGGTTTTGTGGACAGCTGAATGACAGTGACACTTCAAAGATGAGGTGAATGAAGATCCTGAAACCTCAAACCTGCTGACAGTTTCTCAAAGGCAAAGAAGTCTGCAGGTTTCCAGAAGGCCATGATTTTGAAGCTCCACCACAACCATCCAAAGGCTGTTTTTTTTCCCTTTCTTTTTTTTTTTTGGCTCTCTTCCACAAGTCACTTATTTGGAAAACTTGTGGGTTGGATTTTACAGTGAGGAAAGACAGCACAGCAAGTTTGCATATGGTTGCTGCCTAAGCAAAGGTTAATAAAAGAAGAAGAAACACAACATGTTTAACCCATCAAAACATTTCATTTGTCATACAATAGCCAACAATAGTTTTACCATTAAAGACCTTAATGTAACGTACAGCTCATCCAGCTTTGAAAGACAAAACATCTTCAGTAAATCATGCCTTTAAAAGTGAATGGGGACCAAATATGCCATTTAAAAATCCATGGCAACACAGACACAGTAACACAGTAGCTAGAGTGTAAATTGCACCTTCTCAGCCAAAAATATTTATCCATTTTTTTCAGTCGTCTCTGACAAACATTTGGAAAGCTGCCAGGTGTAAATTGGTCCCTGCAGAGGCGGGTTTTTGTGGTCATCGTCAGGTTTCCATCAGCTTGACTCTCCACAAAATGAATCCACCTCTTTTTAATCAAAACAATCTTTGCAAACTTAGCGAAAGACTCCATGTTTTGCTCCAAATTCCTGCATCCGGGGAAGAGATATTTGTGTGTGTGTGTAACTTGGTTTGCTAGCAAGATGTTAAACACATTGGTAAATGGTATAGTTTGTGATTTAGTGATCACATAAAGCTTTTATAAAGCTTCAAATGTCCATCTTTTTCTTGTTGTCTATAGAGGAAAAAGTGCATTAACTGCCTGTAAAATTTACTCAAATGAACGGCTAAAGATAGAAAAAAATCAAGTAAAGTCAAAGTGGCATATTGGTGTTTGATTCTACAATTTGGGTAATTTTCTGTTCCTGTCACCAAGTACTTGAAAAAAAGATGATCCCATACTGGAAAATAATTATGTTTTTTATTATTGTCTAATGTGAGTTAAGATTCACTTTCAGGATTCACCTCTGAAATCTGAAGATTGCTGATTTTCTAATCTCATTAAGTCATGACTACATAATGAATTGATCTATTTGGTGTACATCAGGGCTATTCAACTTCAATTGCAGATTCCAAATATAAAAATTACAGAGGGCTCTTGGGCCAAAGTAAATAATTTTATTTAAAAAGCAATTTTAAGAAAGATTTCTAACCATAAAGTTCAAAGAACAAATCCTTCCATTTGAACCACTTTGCTGTCACATTAATGGCAACATTGCACAAATACCCAACAGTTTTTAAGGTGGGCAATGTAAATAAATAACTGTAGGTCCATTCGCCCTGAAATGTCCTGAAATCTGGCAATTTTCACTGACTATTTTACGTCTTTTTGGTCTTGAAAGAGACATTATTAAGCTTATCATCAGCCTTTCTTATCCTGTGTGTTCTTCGTCAGAAAAGCAGTTTTACCGCTATCTAAGCACACAGGTCAAACCACTTGTTCAACCATTCAGCATTTATGTGCACGCGGGGTTACCCAATCCCTTCTGCGTTGCCAGTTACCCATAGATCGTTTATACATCAGCAGACTACTAACACTGGCTTAATATGAAGTTCAGTCTCAAACCAATTCTGATATAGGTTTGTTACTTACACATTGTGTTCATACAAGTCAAATTGAGTTTCTGGCAGCTTGTAGCGAGCCACAAAAAAATTGAAAAGGGCCTTATCTGGCCCGGAGGCCGCTAGTTAAATAGGCCTGGTGTACATCAAGGATCCAAGGATCTGCAGGTTCAAGATGCTTCCCTGCTCTAACACATCTAATTCAAGTGAAATGGGTCCAACCGTTTGTTGTCAAGTTTTGCACAATCACTCGTAAATTTGATTCATGTGTGTTGCAGATAAACATCTAATTCCTGCATGACCATGGCTCTCAAAGACAGGAGTTTGAGATCCCTCAGATATAGAGTCCAGTACAAGCATCACCAACACTGGACCTCTTGGCCCAGTGTCCTGCAGATTTTAAATTTTTCCCTGCTGCAACATACCTGACTCAAATATCATGAAGAGGTTTTTTTATAAACATCCTAAACCTGCAGGACACGAGAGGCCCGAGAGTTCAGGAGTTGGTGATCACTGTCCCAGTAAAAGATAGTTGTTAAACTTTATTTCACTTTATTATTCTTTCTACTTATAAACTGCCAGGGCCCCAAAAAAGAGGAACCCCAAAATAGACCCCATCTTGTCCAAACAAACGGATGAATGCATGTTTTCTTTCAGTTTTAATCTATAGATCCAGTCCATGTGAAGCAGAACAAGAATGTGGATAAGAAAAGAGGTAGCAAGGAACAGATACACAGACATAACTTGGTACCAACAAAAATTGGCACCGTATTTTTTCTTTTCTAAATCCATGCAGAAACATCTGATGTTTTCATCTGAAAATAAAATGATGGAATGGTAAGATTTTCACATGATAACAACATGAACACCCACATAGTTAGATTTGTGAAAAAGCTGTGATGGAAGCTGCTGGCTAAATTAAGAAGAAAGAGAGATTAGAGGCTTATAGGAAATCAAGCCAAGGCTGTTGCTCTCATTTGGATGTTTGAAACTAGAATAGTTAAAGGTGCCATATGTAAGAATTATGGATCATCTTTATTTTTAGTTATCATTAAATGGTGCTGATATGTTACAAGACATTAAA
>JAPMNP010694805.1:0-13987 GCA_029874935.1 Atherina boyeri | reverse complement strand
ATAAGTGGAAATAAACACAAACTCGCGGAGCAAAAGGGCGACACGTCCTACATGCTTGGTGTCCAACAGCGCCCCCTATACATTTTGAATGTTGCCTAAATAAAAAAATATTTTTTTCTGTAAATCAAATCAAACTTTATTTATATCGCACTTTTCATACTTAAGTAGCACAAAGTGCTTTACAAGATAAAAACAATTGCGCATTCAATAAAAACAATTATGCATTCAAAACCATCGCAAACCCAAGTAAAACATGAACATCAGAAAATACTCTATCCACACACATTATCACACCCCTGTAGTACCAGTGCAGTGTAAAACTAAATTCCAGATGAGCTTGGAATCAAACTCTTTTCTCCTCTGTGTCAAAGCTATTCATTATATATTCCAGAAATGGGTTTTGAGGTGTCTTAACAAACCTTAGGTCCAGGTAAACCTTCTCCTGGAACTCCTCTTACTCCCGGTGGACCTCTTGGCCCCTCGATTCCCTGTGTAACAATATCAAATGGAGTCTTACCAATGCATAGCATGATACTGTTGCATTCTGTTTGAGTCAGGGCGTGCGTAATGGAAAATAAAAAAATAAAGTAATATTAAAACAAAAAGTTCTCCTGACCTTCTCTCCCTGTATGCCCACTCCTGTTGGTCCAACTGGCCCAGGACGACCTATGGGTCCCAATTCCCCCTTGGAGTAAAAGACAACAGTCAGTTTATCAATGCTAGTATCCACTTTGCATGACTCAGCAGATTATATAGAAAACACAGATGTATCCTGTGTATCTAAAAAAGGCCACTTGATGCACCTAAAAACTGCAAATTAATTCAGATATTCCTAAGAAAAGTTGATAGCTTTTTATGGTAACACTTTATTTGGGCATAATGCTTTCAAATCAAATACTGGTTTTACACTGGACTGTATGATACATTTAGGTGGCCAGTATTCTCCCTCGTTAGCAAAAGCTTAGGAGTGACTCTCACTGTAATGTATCTGTATCAATTATGCAAGTTAATTTACGCATTGACTCCATAATTATCAAACGGCAATACTTTACAATATTGGTAAAAAAATATATATCTAAGTAATGCTTAACTCATGATGAACTAATGCATCAACCCTATAGTGCCATACTATAATATGTATCATATTTTAGGGGGAAGGTGGCTCAGTTGGTAAGAGCGTTCACCCATAAACCAGAAAGTCCGTGGTTTGAACCCTGGTTCCTCCTGTGTCCATCAAAGTGTCCTTGGGCAAGACACTGAACCCCCAGTTGCTCCCGCTTGGGTCAGGCCAGCGCCGTCGCCGGTGCATGGCAGCTGCCGACAACTGGTGTGTGAATGTCTGCAATGTAAAGCACTTTGGGGCTGTAGGTGTACGGCTGGAAAGCGCTATATAAGCACAAGCCATTTACCATTTTTACCATATTTAATGTGGCACTTTCTGAAACCTTTTGCATCAAAAACATTTTATGGTAAAAACAAAATCTAATTTACAGTACCAGTCAAAAATTTGGAAACATTATCCCATTGAATCCAATGGGATAATGTTTCCAAATATTTGACTCGTACTGTACTTGACACCATAGAGGAGGCAGAGGAATACAATACAATATTTTTTTACATATCGCACAGTAATAAATGATGAACATTGAAGAACATTTTCCTTAATCCTTTTTCGGATTTTGTTAAAGAAACATAAACTTACATAAAAACTAATGGCATTAAACTAAATGATATATTTTGGTCTAAACTGGTAAAACTGCTGACATATCGATGAATGTATCAATTGATGATCTATTAAGTGTGAAGTAGTCACATGAGTCCATACTATATTCACCATTAGTTCATGATTAGCAACAGGAATTCATGATAGTTCTTGCATTAATCAATACATTAGTTCATAATGAGTTATGCATTACAAAAGTATATGATTTGTGCCATTATTGGAAAGTGCTACCCTTTGATAATTATGGAGTCAATGTGTAAATGAACTTGCATAATTGGCACTGAGCTACATTACAGGCAGGGCAATTTCTAAGCTTTTGCTAATGAGGGAGAATACTGGCCCCCCAAATTTATCATTCAGTCCAGTGCAAAACCAGTATTTGATTTGAAAGCATTTTGCCAAAATAACAATTCTATTATTATATGTGAAAGAAACTAATCAAAACCTAAATACAAAAAACATAATCATTATAAGGAAACACAAAAGGGTTCTTTATGAGAAAGACTAGATATTATACAGTAAATGATTACACTGCATTATACAAAAACAATAGAGTTGCCGTTCTCTAAGTCTAACCAACTACACTGAAAAAAGAGTAAAATGGTTTAACAAGCTCCTGGAAGTTTACATGACATATAACCTCACCTAGCATAAAAAAAGAAAGCACAGAAATTCTGATACTTTCTACAGACATTACAAAAAACAAATCTCTCCCCCAAATCCTAACATACGTTTACAGCATTTTACCATAAGCATTACTACATTTCACCATTACACTCTTTAATAAGTTACTATTTACTATACTAGGTTTACATTATACTACTATTATGTAAAGTACTTTGAATTGATTTGTAACATGAACTGTGCTATACAAATAAACTTGCCTTGCCTTGCCTTACTATTTGCACTTCTAGTTAGATGCCAAACTGCATTTCAGTGTTTGAGTGTTTGATTTTTCCATGACAATAAAAAATATAATCCAATCTAAAATCTCAACCAGTAGCTTTAACTCTTCAATGAAGAATTCAGCGACTGCCATAAGAAGTTTATTGGCCATTGACCGATTCTAATGAGATTTTAGGTTTGCTGATGACACATGAACACACCACCATTAGACATAATTTTCATAGTTGGTTAGTATTTCAATACCCAGTGGAAACTCAAGTATTGCCTTTGACTTTCTTATTTAAAGCAGACATTCAACATTTTACCCGCTCACCTCTTCTTGCCTTAAGTCATTATATTAATGCTGTCCCAGAGGACCTGTAGGGCTTTCCTCTTGTTTTCATTGGTGTGTTTACTGTGTAAATGCTGTATCTAATTCTTGTTAAATTAATTTGCTACCTACCTTTTCTCCTTTGATGCCTACACCTTGTTGTCCCCTTGGCCCCCTCGCCCCTAATAGTCCTCGATCTCCCTGTGAAACAAAACCAGTTAATTCACAGTTACATAAAGTCACAACTACTTGAGTTTGGGTCCCAGCCATCCTGCATTGTTCTCAGAAAAGAGCAAGAAAGGAGAACATGTTGCCTCCTGTAGCTAAAGATTATACATTTTGACAATAGGCACTGGGAATGGCATAGTGTATTTTTTGTCATCACGACATATATTCAATTCAGGATTTTTAAAACTTTTTTCAGCATCTGTAAAATGATTAAATTCAGGTAATGATGACTGGAGAAGAAAGGATTTGATCACCTCTGATACATAGTATTGATGAGATGCAAAATTCAGAAGAGGAGTAAAAATGGGAAGACAGGTTTAACATATCTGAAGTAGCTTGAGGATATTTGTTTTTGTAAAAGTGCAATTGTATTTCTTAACTAACAGGCCTCAACAACCAAAAATGTGGAGATGATCCTCTTATTGTCAAATTCACTCACAAGTTCGGTCTTGCCCTGCATCAGTTAGAGGTTATTGATGCATTTCTTCCAAGTTTTCCCACTTGCACGGGTATTGTAATAGTCTTACTTCACTGTTTGCTTTGCTGCTATACAGTAAAACCAGCTGCCAACATTTAATGTAAACACTATTGCTGCCACTCTTGCATGCCTTGGATGAATCCCAGCTATCCCTGCAGTTTTTCATTGTGCAACATGTTGCAGCTTGGGTAAAGCAGTTTTTACAGGCTTAACAACAGAATGTGTACTGACACTTGAGTGAACACCTGAATTGTGAGTCAGTGAGCCGGAGCAGACACTGTTTTTTTACTTACTTGCAATGGTAGACAACAGTTAAAGTTAGGGTATAGTCAAACTAAAATAAGCATGCTTGGTTTTATTATTAGTGTCAGAGACAAGTAATTTATAGATGAATTTTGAAGGCCCCCAAATTCAATTAGCTGTGATTAAATATCTTACATGGGACCTTTTATTTGGTATCCAAGCCAGGATCCAAGGAATTGCAACACAGACACAACATGCATGCAAAGCAATGTATACACTGATAAACCAGCATATGGGTATTACAATTACAAGTCTAAAGGATGCCCTGTGCCTGAATGGATTGATGTCACTTTATGTCACTGGGAAGCTTAACTTTTTGGTTTTGGTTTTTTAGGGGTAGCTGTCTGACTTATTTAACTGTCAATAATAGTTTTTTTCTGCCAACAGATCACTGGTGATCACTTTTCTTTAAATGCACATTATAAATAGGATGTCCATACATATCTAGACATGAAGTTTCAAAACTCAGCTGTATTTCAGGAGACCAAAAATATCTCTCTGACATGAGAATCAATATATTTAGTATTTAGTTAATTCAATGGTCAACAAATAGCCCTCTTTAAAATGATTATTTTGTAACTTATATATCATTGATGATTCAAACTCAGTGTGAAACATTTGCACTCCCTATGGCAGTGAGAGTAATTACACAAACACTGTTATCGTTGATTTCTTTTGGGCAACCCTGCCTCCATCCCCTCTCCAAGAAACATTTTTAAAGACACAAAGTAGGCCAATTTATTATCATTGAGAAGTGTTTTTTTCTCTCCCTTTTTTATATCGGGGGCACAGAAACCTTTTCTGGAGCCTTCCCACATATGCTTTGTACATGCTTCTGCAACCTTTCTGCATTGGGTCTTCATTACAGCAAATCTACATGTTATACCATTTTTGCCACTTGGGGGAAGTCAGAAATGTGGAAAAGTCTGATGTACTCTTTTTGGTGTTGTCTATCCTTTATTTCCCCCCTCTTTTAGAGAAGACGGAAATCAAAATGGACAAAAATCTACTTTGAAATGAAATAAAGCTGTCCAGTGTAGATGCTGTCCAAGTCTTCCATCTGTGTTTTTTTGTAATTTATTTTTGCATTTTTATCCTCTTTGTTATGAAATCTGTTGTTTTGTCTGTTTTGGCTCTAGCTAACTCTCAACCAATCAGCATTCGACCTATGCATAACTTCAGTTCAGAGGGCAATACAATTTTAGATTTTTGGAGTAATGCAAGCATAAATGGGCACTAGTTATCCATATAGTTGCTCCCCTCTTCTGGTGTAGCAAACCAGTAATTGATGATTGATGTAAATCCAATATCATTGGATCAATGTAGGAATATTTTCCAAGACACAGGTGTAGAGGAGGAGCCAAATAGGCTAGAGGAGACTTGTGCAGAATGTGTTGATATAGGGGCCAAGATGCAAACTCCAACCAACAGAATACTGCCCGACCTGATGTTCCTATTACAAAAGAGAAACTAAGGAAGGTGTGAAAAAGCGAAAGGCCTTTCTGAGGCTAGTAATAAATACTATATTGCATCTCTCCCCATAAATTGTCCTTAATGTTGTCATTTTATCTGTGATCATTGTTTGAACTTGTTAGGTAAAGGCTATGTAATTGATTATTTTTTCTAAGTTCTGTCATGATATACTTGATAAAACCTTTGGTCCTGGAAACCCTTCGCCTTGGGGTCCTTTTCCCCCTTGAACACCCTGCTGTCCTTGAGGTCCCTATAAACAAAACCAGAGGATACATGTAACCAGGCAGCAACAGATCTAAACACATATGGACTTTTTCAATAGATCAAAATTATATAAAACAAAATATTTCAAAACTTACAGGAGGGCCAGGCTCACCCAGTCCTGGAAGACCAGGAGGACCTGGTCGGCCCTGGAATCCCATGTCACCCTATAAATTAATATAGGCACATAGATTATCAAAAGCAGCCTGCTAAAAAAAATCATCCACAAACAACTCCAAAAAAAATAAATCTATGTAGAGGACAATTCATAATATGGCTTACTTTTGGTCCAGGAAGTCCAATACCAGTTTCCCCCTGAATTCCTGGAGGGCCAGATGGGCCCCGTTCACCCTGTCATCACAAATGAAACACACAAGGAACCTATAACAAACATTTTGTTTTACATCTTGCTTCAGTTCAACCCAAAAATCCTCGTCTCCCCTGATTGGTCAACAGGCCCAGAAAACCTATGTTATCTATAAATCATGAAAAAAAAGATGTATACTCTGGGTCAGAAAAACAAAGCCAACACAGAAGCACTGCAATCTGACTTTTTTACTTTTTAAAAATTCTTTGGTCATCAGAGGGCAACAGCTCTTTCTGATTAAATCCCCAAAAAGAAGATATAATACTGGATGAAAGTTTCCATGTTAATTATTATGCTTCTTGCTTGATACATCTTCTCAGTAAATGCCTTCTCACGCAAAGCTGTAACCCTATGGATTTGCTTCCGTTCAGGGGATTAATCTTTTACATGGAGATAGATAGATGGAAATTTCTTGATTTTAGGGAGGTAACATAAAGTCTACAACAAAAGGACCACCGAGGCTCCAGACAACTTTGTAAATAGTGCCTACATGTTGTTACATGGCAAGACATTGCACACAGACTTTCCATGTATGTTATTAACTGCAAGCCTTGTTAATGAAGCTGACAGTGCTGTAGGCACTTCCTAGTCTGTGTTTAGACATAGGATAAAGGCCATCATGGGAACTTCTTGTGAGATTTTCTTGAATGAAAAACAATAATGATGGAGGAGACTTTGGCTGATTGCCAGATCTTCACACAGGGGCTTGTTAGACAAACAGGCTGCTGTGCTGTAGGGGTAATGCCATGGTAGTTAAGCTACAACCTCTTGTTCAAACATATCATAAAAGGAAATGTAAAGGTCACAGCAGATGTGCATGATGATGTTAGTAAAAAAAAATGCAAAAGGGCTGACCTGTTTTCCCTGAAGGCCTTCTGGTCCGATGTCTCCCGGTGGTCCTGGTAAGCCCTGGGCAATAACATTATACAGCCATTTATAACCATCCAGAAAAAAAACTTGTGTGTCCATGTAAGTTACAATGTTTCTTTGTGTGAACCGGAAAACCTGTTTGACATGATTTATGGTTTTTTTCTTTCCATTCTCAGACAGTATAACTTTAAGATCCAGGGATCGAGTGGGTATTACTAATAATGCCATACCAAACGGTAGAGCAGGCTGTTAAAGGGTTACGAGTGATTTGCTGTTCATCACTGCAAACACATTAATTATAACTAACCTGTAGACCTCTAGGTCCTCTTGCTCCACCTGAACCTTCTGGACCCTAAAGCACAACACACAGGCACGAGACAGACCATAAACTCAAACACAGTGTGAGCACTAAGGAAAAATCATCAAAGTGTGAATGTAATATTGAGCGAGTGTGGCTTCAAAACTGCAATGTTACCCTGTCTCCTTTGATTCCTGGGGTGCCGCACTCTCCCCTCTCACCCTACGCAGAAATCACAAAAACTGAGAATGTTTGGATTGTCTTCAACAAATTAAAATGTCCAAATTTATCATCAATATAAATACCTTTTCTCCTTTGTAACCTGATTTTCCCTACAAATAAAATAATCAAGATGTTACATGAGAGCAATTAAGGAACATTTTCATAATTTTGGTTATGAGTTATGTTATTTACCTCAGCGCCTTCTCGTCCAGGTACTCCACTTAATCCTGCTTCACCCTTAAAATGACAGATTACGTTGATTTATAACAGAAAAGCATCATACAGCATAAAGTTAGCAACAATACAAGGGTTAGGAAACAAACAAACAAACAAACGAACAAACAAAAAGAAGGGGTAAGGTTCTGATTCATTAGCCAGTCAGTTTGAGTGGTTTTGATTGACTAATAACAAGACCCCATGGACAATAGTACACTTGAATAATAGCAGGTAAAATAAGGATTGCTTTAGTTTTCCAAAACTAAAATACATTATCTGGGTTTCCACCTACTTGCATAAGGAATTTTTACAAAATTTTCTGAAAAATTCAAAGCAGTATGCAAATATTCATATTTCTATCTATATCTATGATGTTATCTAGAATTAGTTTAGCCAAAAAAGTGGTGGGTGAACTGCAGAGGTAATGAGTGCAACAAGATTTTGTCATCAGAAAGGCACTGGTCAAGAATCATAAGGACGTAAATAAACCATACACAGATTAACATAATGAAAAGCCTAAAAACAGAAAACAGAACTGACAATGGAAACAGAAATTAAGAGGTTGAGTAAGATTCCTGTGAGTATTGATAAGATATAATTTCTGTGCATCATAATTTATTTTCTGAATTTTTTTTATGCACAAAGATATTTGTAAAAACAGCTGTAAATGCAGATTAAGATTAAATAAACTAATGCAAAGCACTGTCTGTGCTAATGAAATACATCGATAACAAAACAGGACTTAATTACTCAATATACCATAAAGTGATGTACTCTGTAGACATTGTCAATGTGGAAATTTTTTTTTTCAATCTAATCAACATTTTTCCAATCACTTGTTTAATCTATTCTTTAATATTTAAACTATTATATATATAAACCACAGTTACAAAACAGAGAAATAGTTGGTAATGCACTGTGTATGCTGCTTAAGGTGATCTTGAGATTCATTCCACATAAACTCATCATTGCCTACAGAAATTTGAAGAATTTAAGACTGACACACTCAGGAAGTATTAAGTAACTACTGAAACTGCCGCCAGGTAAGAATATCCCAGTTCTCATGTCCATCAAAGACACACACCTTTTGCCCTTTAAGCCCTGGAGCTCCATCATCACCAGGACGACCTTTCTTCCCCTGGAGAATGAAACACAACCGGGGTCAAGATTTGATTAATTTCTGTGTTTGACTTTTTTTCCCTCTTGTTGATGAGCACTAAAATGACTTTAACAAAAAAGACTATGACCCACAAACCATAAATCAAAGCTTGTCCAAGACGGAGTGGAAGCATTTTTTTTCTTGACACTTTTTGTTGAAAAGAAAAACAGAGAAAACTGTCATTGATATCTGACAGTGCTGTTTGACTGTTGAAGCAACGAGACATGAGGTATCTTGTCCACATGGCTGAGAGTCACTGTTGTGAGCTGCACCTGGACAGCGTACATCAGTTGCTATCCACCAGAAAACGCTAGTTTGTGGCCATTAAACTAATGAGAGCAATTATGTGAGCCCCTCAGTCTGAGTGTAAGAATTTGAAGAATCTCTCTGAGGTGAAAGCACCTGGTCACACAGCTGTCTGTCAGCAACATGATAGTCGACCAGAAAGCTTGACCGTTATAAAGCTGGTTGTTATCTAAGGAGTGGAAGGTTCTGATTATGGCTAGAAATGTGTGAGTGGGAATTTGAAGAAATTTCCATACTGGTACCCTAAAAATTGGGGTGTTTGTGAGATTTATGATGGCCAAAGGTCAAATTTCATCGGCAACAAAGCTTTAAATGTGGTACCTCTGGTTTCCATGGTTGACATTTTATGTTGCATAAAAAATGCACACTAACTAGCTAAGACACATGCGGAGTCAATGGCACATATTTGCTTTTAACCCTTTGATGCATAGTGTCCACTACAGTGGACACCTATCTAAACGCTGTTTTCCAGTAAATGCATGGGTCCGGGTGGTATATCAGCAAATTAGCCACCTCACTGGACATTAATGAGTCATCCATTACACTGCCACTCACTGAAAAGTATATAAACACAGTATAAAATCGAATACATCGTAATTATGAAGTTTGCGTCAGTGTTAAACAGGACAAGAAAATGATACAGCTATATTCTTATACAATTTAATGTCACATAACTATAAAAACATATAATTTTGTTCATATTTTCATAGAATAAGTAAAGATAGATAGATAGATAGATAGAAAGATAGATAGATAGATAGATGAAATAAAAGGTCCAACAATATCAAAATGAAAGAAAAGCATAACTGTAAATGCCTGTAGAAGATATTGAATGTGAAAAAATGTGGCACTGTTTTTAAATAATTCATCACCAGAGGGTTAAAAAGTGGGTAAGGACCATCTACACATGTACTTGAACAAATGTTACAATGAAAAATGAAGCTATTATCCTGTCTGAAAAAATCTTCATAATTATCCTTCCTTAAATACCAGGATGATTCTAAACATATTTGCTTGAGATTTTGGAAGCTTTTCTTCTGACAGATGACTGTGACACTTCAAAGGAGATACTTCTTTGGTTACAGTGTTCTTTAAAAAGTTTAAGGTTAAAAACTTACCGCAGGCCCGCTGGGTCCCCTTTCTCCTTTGTCACATGCACATTTCTGAGCCAGAGGGCACTTCAGAAAGATGACACATGTTTGTCAAGCCAAAGTACATCATGTTTAATCTTAAATGTCCATGTTTGAAGGGAAATTTTGTGTAAGTGCTTACCCCTTCATCCGCTAAGGCAGTCTGCAAAGAGATTGAAAACAAGACTTAAGGAACTTCAGAACATTTGCAAACTTTGTTCAGTGATGATGATAAAGTTCTCAAATGCATGGGACAAGTTTATGCAAAATGTTTTACAGTAGAAAACAAATCTTAGTTCAAACCTTATCTAAATGAATGCAGTAAGATTGCAACATAAATAAAAGATTAGAAAAATTCTTGGTGGCTCTGTTTTGACTACATGTCAAATTGTTCTTAAAAAACTGTGGAGAAAAGGTTAAATCCAGAACTGTCAGGCACATTCTTTCATTTATCTCATCAATACATTTCTTTACAAATACCTGAACATGCCTGTCCATGTACAAATTCTAAAGAAACACTTATTCAAAGCAAATACAGCACTCTTCTGCTGAGAGACAAGGTATTATACTCACAACTTCATTGAAGATTTTTTCCACTATGTCTTCATCCTGTAGATTATGGAGGAAGCGGGAGGGTGGAGAGCTGGCGAGCAGACGGAGCTCTGCTATGTTAGCTGCCTCATTGGCCACACGGGTGATGCCCAGAGTGAAAAATTTGATGCCCTGGTTCTTGGCATCTGCAACAGCAGATAAAATGTCTGGGTTCCTTGGGTGGGAAACGCCATCAGTGAGCAGCACTACTACTTTGGTGCTGGTAGGTCTGGATTCGTCCTGGTAGATCTTGGTCATGTTGGTGATGGCATAAGTGGTGTAGGTGCCGTGTCCAATGTAGATTATGGGCGTAATCTGGTTCTTGAAGTTCTCTGCTCCTCTCCAGTCTCTGAAGGTTTGCTCTTTGATAACATGGCTGCTGTACTGCAGCAGGGCCACCCTTGAACTCAGGTGGCGGCCAGTCTGCAGCCGTGCACCTTGGAGTCTGTCCACAATGTCCATCACAAACTGCTTTTCTTGCTCATGATTGTCTTTTGCACTTTCAGAACTGTCCAACAGGAAGGAGAGCTCCAAGTTACAGTCCTCATCGAGGATGGCTGTGAGAATGTAGAACAAGGCTTTCAAAGTCAGTACATCCTGACATCCAAACATCCAAAGTCATGTACAAATTACTGGCTAACAGATATAAAAGTTCACCCAGAAGACATGCAGAACAATGCTAGAATAGTGCAATCGCTGTGAGAAATGGAGTCTATATGCTGTGATGAGGTCATTAAGAGGATGCAAACAGAGAAACAGAGGGGCGGCACTGAAAAGTTTGTCATAAGATTCATGGAATTTTCCTTTACTATATTTCTATACATTTTTCTCACCTTGACCATCATGAATACTTGTAGCCAAAGGTTTGGCCTTTGATTTCTTGTAAGTTTTCCTCTCTTCATAGAAATCTTGAGCCCACACGCTGGACAGTGCTGTGACCAGCAGCACTGATGAGAACATCTTTGCCCCTGCAGAACAATCAACAGCTAAAATCAGTCAACACTGCAGCCTGCAGAAGTAGTTTCAACTTCAAATCAAATTATACAGGCAGTAACAAAAATCAAAGTAAACTAAGATACAATGGTCTTGAACATGAAGTAAGTATATCCTTGAAATAACTGAGAAACTGTCTTCATAGTGACTCAAAATCCAACCTCCTCTGGAAATGCTTCAGTTTCTAGTATTTCAGTATCCAATTTTCAATCTAGGCCAAAAGGCAGACTTGATACAGGCAGCAGAAACAGCAGATGGCCAACATGGACGGTGACTGTATTCCAGTTAGCTCACTGCAGCAGTCATTCTGAGACAAGAGAGAGAAAGACCCTAGATGCTCCCTCCTCCTTTATAAGGAGGAAGATCCAGTGAAGCAAGCCAAAACTCCTGCTTTTGCCTCAGGGCAGAGGAAGGCTGTTTGGTTAGGTTTGCAAAAGTGAAACAACATTGTGGGTGTTTGCTGAGTGGTATTTGGAGAAATTCAGCCAGCTGCACATGTACAAGTTTACTATAGGATAACACGTTTTTGAATACCACAAAATGACAATTATCATGTGTTACAATTGAATGTTAGTATATTTGACACCCTTTTAGTAACAGAGCTTAATTAGCAGCCAGCAGATTTATATATACTCTAACTTCTTTTTAAACTTTCTGTTTAATGGAAGGATGGTCTCCTCTGTGGTGACTCGACTTTCATGTGACAGTAAAACAGAGTTTTAAGACTTAATATATTAAGTGGCATTGATGCCAGTATAAATTCCACAGGTAGGAGGTTTCAAAGTTCAGAGGCCATAATGGCAAAGGCCTGGTCACCTCTGGTTTCCGCCCAGGACTTTGGAATGACCATAACAGCCCTGCCTGAGGAAAGAGGGTTAAAAGGTCCAAGGTTTTTACTCTAATTCTGAAATATAAAACAAGAGATATAGAAAAGAAATGCAACAGATCTGGCTCTATTTCTATTTGAAAATTGATGAAAGAATGAACTATATTTGAATACAAACTCCAATCATGAAAAATTAAAAATATCACATTCAGGTTAGAGATGAAGGATCTTTATTTCATTGGATTGAATGTATTTTGACCAAATATGTACTGCTGGAGCCTTATATATATACGTATATTTACAGTATATATATATATATATATATATACACAGTATATATCCACTGAGCATTTTTCAGTCGTCTAATAAACGTCGAATGGTCCATAGACGTCTGGGCTAAACGTTTTTTACCCGTCTAAGTTTAGACTAGCCGTTTCTCAATCTAATTTACACTGTACACTGATCAATAACTGTTAAAAAAAAATAATCCAGCATTTGGCCATCATTTATACAATTTACAGTTGTTTTTTAATCTAATATCTAATAATTAATGGATTTAATTGTATCGTCTAGATTCAGGCTAAAATATGGACTGATTATAGATGGGCGAATTTGTCCGTGTGAATTCAGAAGAAATGCCTAGTAGATATCTATTGCTCAGTGGGTATATCATCTTAACCTAAATTAAGATGAGTTTGACAACAATAGGAAAATGTCATGCAATATATTTCTCAGAATACAAATAACTGGAAGCTGCAGGCAGCACTTCGACCTCTACACCCTGAAAAATTACCATTTGAAAATGCACTAGCTGAAGTGACCTTTCAGCGATCTCCTCCTGGTGTGGTTTAAAGATGGGGTTGGTCCTGTGCAGACTGGCAGATAATTCATGGAGCCTTCTGCCTGCTGTGCTAGAGGTGAAGAAGCTTTGTATTGCAGAGCTGCAGGCGAGAAGTAATTAGAGGAGACTTTCTGACACAAAGGAATGTTGCACTTAATGATAGTTTGGAAAATTCACCCTCCATCTTTGCTCCAATTACAGCCATCCAAAAGTGTATATAGTGTTCATCGTGGAAATGATAATAAAGTTTAGTTGTCCGCCATGTATGTGCATCAATAACTGGATGATCACAAGGTAAAAAAGATGTTGCAAAATATAACTAAGTGAATTAATCTTATCAGTGCAGATTGGTGAAGAGATTTACCAAAACCTTGGTTAATGTTTGATTGATAGTTACCATATAACTGTGACCAAACATATAAACAATACAATTACAGATTACATAAAATAAATACTAAATGTATTGTTCTAAATGTAGTGATTGTT
>JAPMNP010694799.1:0-10846 GCA_029874935.1 Atherina boyeri | reverse complement strand
AGAAATGGAGGATTATAGTTTAAAGAAAAACAGATGGACACTTTTTTCTGCCAACCAAATTCCACTTATGTGTTAACTTACATTGTAAAGCATGTGACATATTTATCACAATTTTGGATGATGATGATAAATGATTATGGCAGCAGTACACCGTTTTGGACGACAGCTGAAGTGAGTTGACAACACAACTTTTTGATTATTCTTTATTTCTTTTAAAATGGCTCAAATAGAAATGCAGCTGAAAATCCCCCACACATTAATTCCCTGCTCCACACTGCTGTGGAGAAGGCAAAGAAATTGCAATCATCTTTAATATTCCATAAACACAAGAAATAGAGTTTTAAAAATGAAACTCTGCCACTTTATTCAGCTGTACCAGAATCAGCAAGTGGCATTCAATGTCACGAAGCTTTGGAAAAAAAAAATCTGTTGTTCTAAGCTGTTTGTCATTTCACTCCCCCTTCAGTGTGTGGTAAATATTTCATGTCTACAAGCTTTTACAGTTTGTGAGTGACATTCTTTATGTGCTACTGAGCCTTTCGGCTTCACAATCCTGTTTGTGTATGTGTGTTCGTGTGTGTGTGCTTGAGTGTGTGTTGGGGGCTGCTTTGTTTTGCTAGCTGACAGCTCCCCTCCCCATATTGGGCCTGGCAGATGTAGAGGTGTCACAATGTTGATTAATTGTTTACGGTCACCTGTCTGCGTGGCTGCCTGTCTGCCATGTTGCTGTGTGCTGAGGGGATTTAGGGTTGTGGGGGTCAAAGTGAAAGAGGAAGGGGGGCAGCTGAAAAGGTGAGGAAAGGGGAGACGACAGAGGGATGGTGCGCAGGAGCTTGTGCTACCGTAAATGATGCCATGCTATCAACCCGGCATCTTCAGTTGCGTCTGTCTGAACAGCAGTGTCGTCATGTCGAACACGAATCACTGCTAGCCGGGGCCTGGCAGGGCCCTCTGCTCTGATGCTGTTTCCTGCAGCTCGTGGTGCTCCCTTCTGCAGAGAGGGAGAGAGACAAGGAGTAGATTCTACAACAGCCAAGAGAAATAAGGAAGTTTTGGGTAGTTTCTTATTTTTTTTTCTTTCTTTTTTTTTTCAAATGGATGGTTTTTAGCACAACTTCTCCTGCTGGGTAAATTAAAACCCCTGATGATTGTGTGATGTTTATCCAAAAAGAACTGTAGCCTCTCAAGTGCTGTGAAGAAATTTGTAATTAAGATTATAAAAGCCAAGCAAAATAGAAAACAGCCATTGCAGGGATCTAATAAGTCATACCAGTGGTGCAACTACTGTGATATTCACATTGGTTAGTGCTTCTGTCCATCAAAATCCCATTTTTAATACATATCGCTTGCATTTATGATGTAAAATAATGATTAATATTTAAAAAAAATTGAGCAAAGAGGTTTGGTTCATTTAAATGAGATTGAGATTCATTCAGCAAAGATTTTTCATCTTTGATTTTCTCTTTTACTGTTCTGTCTCTATTCTGCACTTTTCAGATAGAGTATATTAGTGACATGACATGAGCAGGCTTCAGTACCAGACTTTGCTTTGCCCTCATGTAGAGAGAAAGACGCACTGGACCTCTGCATCATTGAGAACCCATATTCAATTCAGTTTGAATGGCTTTTGATTTAGCCCATATTATCCATTACTTACTTATTCATAGGCCACTAGGTTTTCTTCCCCTCTATCCATTCAAATCAATATTGCAGAACTCAGTTGTGAGTGTGGGTTGGGGTTTTCTTCAAAGTGGCAATTCTTCCAACCATCTGCGCCTCTCTCTCTTTCCCTCTCTGCACGTTTTAAACCCGCCCTTAGTAACAAGCCACGGAGCACCAATCTGTGCCGTGATTCGGCCAAGCCCTGCCTGCCGACTGGGAAGGAACATCATCAAAACTATTCTGTGTTGCCATGGAAATAGAGACCTCAATAAGTTCATCTTTTTCATGTTTTTTTTTTTTTTTTCTAAGCTTGCTTGGCATTTGGTTGGTTGCTTGCTTGCTTGAATGAGTGGCAGAGCTACAAGCTGTTCCTCCTCAGTGTTTTTCTCTTTCCGCTTTTGTTTGTATGTGTTTATGAACTGTTTATAGCCATCAAACATCAAGCGTTTTCCATCATCGTACTTGTTCTGTACCAGATAACTGTATTCCAGTTTGTGTTCATTTGTACATACACGGTATGTACATGAATTTGTACAAAAGTGTGTGTACTGAGGAATAAATAGAAGCAGGTGGCTAAGGAGCAGGCACATGCATGGCTGCTTGTGAATTTGAATAAGAGGAGTAAATACGCTCAGCTTGATGAATGGAAAGAAAATGGGTCAGCAGAATACATTTGCTATAAACAATTTGTGTAACATATAGGTTATGTTCAGTTTTTCCTGAAGTATGTGCATATGACTTTGAGTGCAGCATGGTAACAGTATTGGTGTCCAACACAATCTTATATCTGTAAGTAGTAGTAGCGGTTGTAGTTGTAGTAGTAGTAGTGGAATGGCTGCTTTGAAGTGTCTGGATCTTCCTCTTATACGAGGAGAATACCAATGCACATTAGGTGTGTGAGTAGCGTGTGTATGTGTATGTGTGTGTGCATGGGAGATTGAGATGAGAAATTGAAAAAAAAAAAGACAGAAAAGGGGAAAGAGTGAGGTTTGTTATAAGCATGTCACTGCGATGTATGATGCAGCTTGATCAGATGGTTTCCAAGAAATTCTCTTTGATGTTAATGTTATTCATGTGAACTCCGTGAGGTAGTGTATGCCAGCTCTCAGAGGAGGAAACATGCGCCATGTCTCAGTTACCTCCACTTTTTCAGCCTTGATTCACAGAAAAAAAAAATCAAACTGATCTTTCCAGAAAACAGAATTTGGGGAGGAGTATATAGTTCAGGGTGGGCTGGAACAGCTTTATCCCATGTAATTGGACAATTAAAATGATATCTTGGCATCTGTTTTTCTTCCTGCTCCAAGGAAGAAACAGCTTGTAATGTATTCTGACCTTCATCTTGATATGACTGTGGAAAATGATGCTATATAGCTCAATGTGTGTGAGGTAAAACAAGCCTCTTTACTACTTAACAGTGCTATTATAATTCAGTTAGAGATGAAAGGCAGTGATGGGGTTCTGTGGGTTATTATTACTGAGATATAGGGAATGGAAGCAGCCAATTAGATCCTCTAAAATGGCATGAAATCATGTGACTTTGTTTCTTTTTCTTATATTAATTGATGCTCATTCTTATTGATGTCAAAGGGATTCCATGCTTCCTTTTCCACTGGACTCACTCATGTAGCAGATGGCTAAAAGTAAAGGATAAGGTACATATCATAAGATATCCAGAACAAAATGCATATGTAGTCAATATAATACTGTAAAGATGGTTTTTAAACATACAGAAAAAAAAGAAGAAACAAATCGGTAAGATCATGTTCAACATCACATTTAATCCTCTGCTGGCCAATTCCAAGGCGAAGCAGGGCTGGTGGGCTGCTTGTGAGTGTGTTCTTGCTTATCTGCTTGTAATCAGGTCTGCACTTCCATTTCCAAAGCTGACCCTAACTAGATGTGGCTGATAAGGCGGGCTGCTTGGTGCATCTGTATGCCAGGCCTATTGTACTGCAGAGGAGAAGGGATGAGAGGGAAAAAGAGAGAGGGTAGGCAAGAGGAGGGAGAGGGGTGAGTTTGCTTGAATCTCTGAGGGCTGGCTAACCCCCCGCTCCTTTTTCCTGAAATGGAGATGTTATTACATTAGCAGCTAAAAAGGGTTTATTCACAGTTAGTGCAGTTTAGGCATGCAAATGGAGGATTTCTGTGTGCTGTGTTGCCTGGAGGTATAGGACAGAAAGCACAGGAGATTTGCAAGGATTAGTTCCACAGGTTCCTTTTATTATGGAAAGAACCCTCTCTGAATTAAAGGGGGAGGAAAAGGTGAGTTGAGGAGAAAGGATAGAAGAAAGGCAGTGAGGGAATTTAGGAGGGGTGTTTTTTTTCTTTTCTTTTTTTACTGTTTGCTTCCTTTACCACATTAGTCCAGTTGCGAAGTATGCAAATGATTTTTGACATTTTGACTCTCACATGTTCTGAGGTTACCCATACAGAGCTGCTTCCCCTCCCCCAACCACACCTCCGGATACCGTAACAGTTGGTAAACAGTATGCAACTCCTAGCCTGCCCTCCTTGAAGGGAGCGTATTTCTGAGCGGCATGTGTATCGCGCTATGTCTCACTAAACCCAATCCTGAAGCCCACTCTGATATAAGTGATGGTTATGATGATGAGGCCTTTTGGCAGATTTTACAGTGCACACTGCTCAGTGCACATGAAATGGAGGGTGGCGACCCATTCAGATCACTCATGTAGCGGGCGCATGTCTGAGGGACTGGGGTGTTGCAATCTGATATGCTTGAGTTGTAAAGTTAAAGCCTTCATTATCTCGGCACGAGGCATAAGGTGTCACCTTCATTGGACCTGACACATGCACGCTTCCATAACTGTGGGAGACTACACACATAGGCGCGCACATACAAGTGTAAATACAACTCAAGCCATGGGAGACAAGGTTGAGAGATGAAGGTTTTGAAAAGGAGATGGACAGAAGAGTGGAGAATTAATGGGTGATGCGAAAGCCAAGGTCAGCATGGGCCGGGTTTGCCGTGGTGGTCAAGGTGATGGGTTCTGTCGGAGGCAAAGGGACACGCTAACATGTGAACAGAAGGCCGGTGGCAAATGACTCAGATCTATTTTTTTCCACAGGGAGGAAAGAGTGATGGTGAAAATGAAGAGAGAGATTGATGGGAATGTGTGTGTTTCAATCAGACTCTGTGTGATGTCATCTGCTGAACAACCATCAATTCTTCACTCAGATTGTTTTCTCTAACTTTCTTTTATCTTCCACCTTCAAGAAGTTGTAGACAAGCAATCAGATATTAACTTAAAGAAAAATTGGCTTCTTTCAAAGTTTTGGCGTTAATGCTATGTTGAGGATTTACGTGAAAACATGCTGCATGTTACACAATTTTTTGTGGTTTGATTGCTTTCAGAATATCAAAATGAGCTTTTCACTATGCCCTTTTCTTGGCTGGGGTTAGATTGCTTCACCTGTTCCCATCTGATTATTCAAACTACACGCAAGCTGACTGCTCACAAGTCTTTCAAGCAACCCTGTAAAAAGATTTATCTGAGTTTTTTTTTACCTGTTAAGCCTCATACTATGTGACCATTACATCTTCCTTTTCAAGAAACACAACTGTTAAAAAAAAGAAAAATCAGTTTACACAAAATGAGTACAATATAACTTTTCGATATTTCAAAATGCAATACTTGCTGTTTCTTCCCTGGCTGCAACATGAGAGAACATGTTAAACATTTCCAGGAAGCTTGCGGTTTTTAGATTATAATGCAAAGAAGCATCATGCCATGTTGAACAGTGGAAGCCCCATCTCGTAAAGGATGCTCTCTTGTCATCTTTGTTTATTATTATTTTCCTTTACTGGAGAAGAGAGGAGATGAAGAAATTTAAAAAAGAGAAGACAGACCTTAATGAGAGTGACTGAATACGGATGCTTTTTGCCAGATCTGGTGATTTATAAGCCTGTAATGTGCTTAAATCTGACTACTCACAAAATCTGACAACACTCAAAAATTTCATCGGTGTATTTATTTCAAAGAACAATGTATAATAGAATTTAGGAGTGTCTTTATTGACCATAAAATATATTTTGATACTGAAACTCATTGGAAATGTGTTTTATGTACTTGCAGGGGGAAGAAATGCTGCAAATTTGGTTATGAGGATTTGAAATGGACTGAGATAGGATCCTATAATGTCAGAATTCAGGGTCTCTCCATATAAAAGATTGTATCAGAGAAAATGAGAATACAATATGCCTTCTAAAGACAGCAGTGAGTGACATCAACTTTAAATCATCCATAGTTTTACCAGTAAACAATAGATCTGAATGGCTTGATAACTTCATATCAAAAAGAGAGTTTTCCAAACTGTGGTGAGAAATTGGTGGACAGTGGAGGTGTGTTTGTATCAGAGAGTACATATATATGCATGTGTGTGTCTCAGTAAGCTTATAAATGACCCTTGAGGTGAAGTGGCTGTTAAACTCTATTCTCAGCTCCAGACATTGCATAAGAAAAGAAAGTGTGAGCTGCTGAATGAAGCCCCCCCCGTACCAACTGCAGTCATCCATCTTTTCTGGCAGAGCGGCTCTCTAATTGTCCGCATTTGGATGCTTTAACACTTGTGCCGTTAACAGCCATTAACCATGAGTGTTCTCACACAACTGTGAAGGAGCTACAAAGACCACAAGCACACAAACCAGTGATGGTGGTGTGAGACACTCAAACAAGAATGAGTGTAATCAAACAATATCTTTCGCGAGCCGTCTGTTAACACCCAGAGACACAGTGGGCAAACTTATCTTGTGGTTACATTCTCTAAATTTGTCCAGTTTTCCATTATCCCTGTTATCCAAACCTTTTACAGAGTGGGGCTCAATTTACTAAAAGGCTCATTACAGAAAGGAACAAATTTATCCTTTGCTCTTAAAGGTGTCTAGCGATTACAAATTGAATTGTATCTTACCATAACAAGAATTGCTACTGTAAAAGAGCCAAATCTATCTTAAGGCTTCAGTCCTCCCCATTCCATCGTCTTAGAATCTAGAAAATACATATCTTTCTACAGTAATTGTTTATGCACATGTTAAAGTTAATCAATATTATTGTGTCTTAAGTTAAAATGTGTAGCCTTGCATTATATCAAAAGAATTGCAAAAAGATAGCAGAAAGGACATACTGCCCTAACAAGAATAAACACATTTGTTCTTTCAAGCCAGAACTTCACCATCATTCAAAGACAGTTGTAGACACATAACAGGGAAATACTTTTGCACAGGGTGACAAATTCCCCCAACACTATGATAGAAATGTATCCCTTCCAGCAGTGTAAACACAACTCATTCATATCTGCTGGAAAAAAGAGAAATCTCTTGAGATTAAATTAGATAAATGAATAAATGCAGCCATATCACATTTATGTATCTATCTGAATAAACTCGTTGGCACTTGGGTGAGATTATGAGTTTTCTGCTGTCTTTCTTCTTCCTTTTCCTTTTATTCTAAATGACAGAAACTGTACACCTTGGCGGTTACACAAGATTGCAGAATAACCTCAATGTTGGTGTCTTCAGGTGATTCTTTCATATATAACAGCATAAAATACCTTCATCTTTACACTTTAAAATGATTACTCTCAGTATCAAGCACATTTTTCCCCCTAAAAACTGTTTCCAAGTTTATGTTTTTATATCATTTTATGTTCATTTGATTAAACAGTTGAAAAAAGATTTAAAAAAGGACAATATAAACATGGAGTGCACAACATTTTGCCCCTCAACATTTTGCCGCTCAATCATTTTGTAGAATATTACTATCTTATTGTACCTATCACTACTTTTGCTGATTACAATTATAAATTTTTCTTTGAAAAAAACCCAAAAACAACATACTACTACCCAGTGCCTTGGGCCTGGATCAAGTCAGAACAATAGTGGAGCTGCTCCCCCTGCTGCTACGAGATGGAAACTGCCTCTGGGCCTCATATAACTCTGAGCTCTGTGTGCCTGTGCATGTAAGGGGAGTGTTTGTGTACTTATTTGCTGGTGTTTGCATGTCCCAGCCATGGGTGCATATGTTACCCAGCGCGTCATTCCCCCACATTACACAGTAGGTCTATTCTGCTGCATCCTGCCACAAATATGTATGTGACCTCACCTTCCATTCTCTCACCCCTGTGCCGTTCGGCAACAACAGCTCCAGCATCTGCTAGTAATTGTTTGTGATGCCTGACTGTTATCCAGTCTCCCTTCTTTCTTGTCTGCCCGTCTGGCAATAAAAGTCTAATGATCTTGAGTGTGTTTTGTCTTTGCGGGATGGTTTTGTATGCACACTGCTCATGACTACCGTCCATATAATGAACAGATTAGCAAAAGTGAGTGGAAATAACAACTATAGTATGGAGCAAAAATAAAACAAAATTTCACTTTGTGGAAAATGTAGTCTCTGTAACATTTAGGGCTAGGTGAAACTGCTGAGGATGATGTTTTCATTAAGAAGCACTAAAAGGCATATCTGTTCTTTTCTATTTTTCTTTTTTCCATTTTTCGTTGTAGTATACATCTAAAAAACTCTGGCACCAATTATCATTTATCGGCCATATGGTCACCTGTCATGTTGACATGACCAAGTGATCAAAGGCTGGGATTTGGTTTAATTGTTCCCCACTGTTAGGCCTCAGAAGGAAGGACTCTCTCCATCTCTGCTTCAGCAGGTGGTGTGGGTACGTGTTTGTGTGTGTGTGTGCCTGTGTGTGTAAGTATGCTGTGGATGAATAATTGTACAGTGCAACGTTCAGCATTGTGCATTTGTATCAGCACCCTGTATTAGAAATTAAACAAGTTTAAATAACTTATTTTTATATGTGACACCCCCCCCCCCAAGCTATAGGGTAATGTATCTGTTCACATGCTGACCCTTTAAGCTTGGAGTCAGCTTTTTAACCTTGTATTTACTGTATGTTTTCTATTTGAAAACTAATATCAGGGAAGACAGACTTAACTCAACAAAAATGTGTCACTGTACTAGTTCTTTTTGAATGCACATGATTCAGTGTTGCAATCGTCCTGCACCACAAAACGTCAACAAATGAAAAAAAGCCTATATAAATTATGTTTTTGTTTTTTTTGCTTTTGTTTAGGGATTTATACCTGCTGCGTAACTTCTAAGTTACAAAGTGCAGAAAAGGAACACTGGCCAAAAACTCAAGTACGGGTGGTGGAGGTTGGTGGAAAGGGTGATGAAGACTGGCATCCAAGGAAAAGGGTAAATAATATGTTTGAAAGGGGTTTTGACCTGAGTGGGAGAGATTCACATTGATTGGGTTTTAATTTAGTGGAGGACACCCCTTCAGCCCAAGCAACAAACTCCACCCATCCCTGCCCCCCATCATGCAAATCCCCTATCTCGGCCCTACCCCCCTTCCTGTCTCAGTGATAGTGAGGGTTTGAGGAGTCGGGGTGGTCTGCATGGCTTGTCAGAGCCAGCTGATAGGAGTAAACTAAACTCAACAGGCCTGTTGTTTGTGTTTACTCTGTCTGTGTGTGTGTGTGTGTGTGTGTGTGTGTGTGTGTGTTTCGGTCAGCTGAACAGCACAACCCTTATGTTGCTTCATGTATTATGGCAACTTTAAAGGCTTTCTTTAAAAACACAATCAATCACGATCTACTTTCACAGGTGGTCTAAACACATCACCCTCTTTGTGGCCCATCCCTCCTTCTAACTGTTTTATCACATGCTGTATTCTTAGTATTTGGAGTTATCCCTTTACTGGTAATCTTGTCTCAATTTAGTGGAGTTGAGGTGGGGGAAACCTTGAAAGAGTTTGGGACAATTTATGGCCATTTAAAGACGTTGTCTCCTCTCCAATGTTTGCTTTTGCAATCTAATCTCAACTCTAATCTCTGACAAGTTTTCTTTTTATTTTCTTAATTTGCAAGCTCAAAGAGGACAGAGGTAGAGGTCTAGTCTTAATTAGGTTAGTTATCTCTTCCCCGAAAGGATAAAGTTCTCTCACCAGGACTGTTTCAAATTAACTTAATTGGATTTTTAGCAGAAACTCAGCAAATAGTCAGGGTTAAATAAAGAGAGGGACATAAAGGAGGGGGTTTGCATGAACCGGATTGCATGAACCAAGAATAAAAGCGTCTTTTAAGGGTCATGTTCAAGGTTCCCCTTTCTACTTTCTCTCAACAAACAGAAGCGAAATGCTGTAGGCTTGCTTCAAGGGGAGCTGCCCTGGCCAGGGGCACAGAAAGCCTGGGCAGGGGCCCCAGCACTAGACTGAGGAAACCAGAGAATAGAGAAGGACAGACAGAAAACACATTCATAATAAAGCAGACCAACTTAAGAGCATGATTTTAGCATTTACATCATTATCTTAGAAAATGATCGAAAAAACAAAATGTCGAAACAATATAAAAACACTAATGCGTTTTCTCATTTGGTTAGAAAACTATAAAATTGTAAGTGGAAGTTTAATTTTCCTTTAACTCAAACAAATTAAACTTTAAGTGATCCATTCTTGCTGGTAAAATACATTTACCACTCACAAATTTATTGTTTTTCAGATTCAGAGAAATGTTTCTCTCACCGGTGGCAAACAGTGTTTAATAAGTCCTTGATCACAAAGGTGGTTTGTTCATGCCTTTGAATAAGTCTCATAAAAGTACATACCCTACAATTGAGAGGAGATAAAAAAAACTCACATGAGTGTTTCTATGTCCGTGCAGATGTCATGCTCAAGCATTTCCTTTAAGAAAAATCCTCATAAAGAGGTGGGGTTCAGATGGCATGGTAACATGCTGCATTTCCAATTGTTCAAGCAGTCATGATGTAAGCTCAAGAACAAGATTTTTAATTTCTGAATTATATTTGGTCAATTATGCAACAATAGTTTGGGGAACCCTTTTTTTAACACCTTCTGGTTGGATATCTGACAACATCAGTTAGAGTTAGAACTCAAAACTACGTCCTTGGCGAAAACTAATATGTTGAGGACTAAAAAAAAACGCTTTTTCACAACTCTACCCTCACCTGCTTGAATGATATTTTATAATTCACATTCACCATCTTCAAATATGTATTTAGTTTGTTTGGGCCCGTGTGAGCAAAGGGCTTCTCAGATTTTTTTATTTTGTTTTTTAACTTAAAGTGTTCAGTTACCCTGTCAGTGTCCATTTGAATAAGTGACTAATAGGATTTTCTATTCTTTTTTTTAA
>JAPMNP010694787.1:2580-15967 GCA_029874935.1 Atherina boyeri | reverse complement strand
CACGCACACGCACACGCACACGCACACGCACACGCACACGCACACACACACACACACACACACACACACACACACATACACACACACACACACATTTATAAAGACATCAGTGAAGTTACAGTAGTTGTGTAATATGTGTGAAATTGCTCTAGAAATACCAATTTAACAGTCAAATTTAAAGCTGCACATGAAGTAAAACAAAAACAAAAACAAACAAACAAAAAAACATGTTCAAAGTATCCAAAAGCCTGAAAAAAGAACAAATTTCAGCTCAATATTCATCTTTAATTCCATATTAGATCACATTCAATCTTCACATAATATCATCTGGATTTACAAACCTGTGTTACTTCTGCTGGTCGTATCTGGACTTTTGTAACTAAACTTTCATGGATCTGTGCAATAGATGTGCATGATAGATAGCAACAACCAGAAGTCAGTTATCTAAAATGGCCAGAGAGGTTGGAAAATGTGGGTAATAGCTGATCTGACTCTGTCCAACTGTGATAACATTAATATATTCACTAAATGATATGTAACATCTTGAAAGGAAATAAAAGCAGCAACAAAGGCTACTTTTTCTCAAAATGTATTCATGTAATCAGGGAATTTGGCACCAGATTAAAAGGATACGTGGGATACATAACTTTGATTACACAAGGCTTGCTCTGTAGAATATCAGGAAAAGTATTTAAAAAAAAAAGCTGGAGCAACCCACTTTTGTCAGTTAGATAAATGAACCCATCGAGAGTAGTTTTTAAAGGCAATGACTTAGGCGTGGAAATGACTGGAAGCCAGAAAGGAAAAGTACAGAGGCAGGCCATGGCCCGAGCAAGTGTTAGGTGAAGTTCGACTGTGCACCAGTGTTTAGGCAAACTGTAGCTGGGCAAAAATGTTCACTGAGATTTATTTTTGTGCAGAGAAATACATTTACTCAAATAGCTATAGCTTGTAGAACAAGAAACAGGGAAATGGGAGCTGAGCAGTGAAAGGGTGGGTGGAGGTCAAAGAGCTAGGGAAAGTTAATAACTTGAAAAAATAAATAAAACATCCGATGGATGGGAATTTGGCAGCAGTGCAATTTTTCATCATCAGATGATCCACTTTAAGGCAGAAACATGGTAGCGCACCTCGATGTACCGCAACTACTGCTCACTTTCTGGGGACAGACGTCGTCATTTTTCACAACAATGTGTATGTCTGTTGTTTCACTGCTCTGCTCCTGAAATGTTGCTGTCAGGAAGATGGCGGAGACAACCAATCTCAGATGGCGCTCTGCCCTGAGGGGACAGATAAATGAGGACCACCAGGGTAGATAAAACAGCCACACTTTGACACTGAGTCTGAATGATGAACATTCACTTTATATCAACTTAAGATAAAGCAAACGAAGGGAAAGCTTGACCGGTTTGTCCAAAATAATAGTCTTACTTTTCTTTATTGAAGAAATGGTATGACTTCCCATTTGTGAGGAGGCGTTTTCAGTTGCTGAGTCATTTTCCATTACCCTAAAAAACAAAATAAGCAAATAAATACACAAGCTCTGGGATAGTTAAGATGGGGTTGTGAGAAAGAAGGTTAGAATAAATCATTTTCTCCCTCTGCAGATAGGATTTAATCTCTGTTGCACAGGAACAGACCAGGAACAAATCCACAAATATATCCCTCAGAAGTGTTTGAAGATAATGACAGACATATTTTTAGATCAAATTGAATGGATTTTTTTCTGTACAAAAATAAAAACATTTCAATGTTATGATGCTGCTCTTTACATAACATCATATCAGTTTTAATTCCTGTAAATAATTGCTTAGCTCAAGTATCTACTGCAGACTCTTTACTTTAGACTGCTAGGTTTCTCTAGTTCATACCAAAGTTGAAGAACAGAACATCCACTTTGTATGCAGGGTAAGAAATATCAAGCTTGATGACAAAGTTTTCCACTAGTGGTAAATAGGTTTAATCCATTTGATGATCTGCTTCAGAATTATTGAAAAGTAAAACTGGACAAACATTAACACAAAATGCATCAAGTGGCCTCTGTGTGCCGATCTGAAAGAGTTGTTGGGGGTTAGAAGGTGTTAGGATAAACTTTGAACCACAGAGGGAAAGAAGTGGTGTTGAATGAATGCAGACCACTAACAGTCTCCCCACACCCAAAGTTGTGAATGAGTGAAAATGTGCAGTGCTAATCAGGTGAAAATAAACAGAGCAGTGCCCCTGGGCATCGCAGTAACAAGAGGTAACAAGAGGAATGAGTGCAAGATGGTGAGCCGGAGCTATCCAGTATGTATGCCACTTTTGTTTCCTGAGCTATGAAAATATAGAAATTTCCCCCCAAAATATGATTAAATACATGTAAAAGCATAACCACAATAAGACCAATAATCATTGGCATTATTTCTATCAGTGGCTCGTTGGGGGCAGAGGCTCAGTCACTCAAATGGATTTACTCTGGATTAACGCCAACAAGGCCTGAGGGAGTCTGCTTACGAATTGTGAGCCTCGAAGGAGCCAGTGTGCTCTGTCTGGGGGACTCCATCTCAATCTCCAGGATCGGGGGGGAAATTTCCCATAGAGATGAGAAGCAGATGTCTCTCTTTTTCAGTCTCACCCTCTTGCCGTCATACAGACTGTTTCTGTCTCCCTCCCTCGTACAGTCAAACCTGGCTCTCCTTCCCCTAGAGATGGGGGAGGAACATGAGCACCATGGGAAGGGTAGCTGTCCTTGAGCCCAATCATATGACGATGGAACCCTTTTTGTGGGAGGCACTGCCTTTAGGTACAGAGCTGTGAGCACATGGAGCTGGTCCAAGAGCTCCCAACTTTCTCATGGAAAAAGACAAACAACAAGATTTGATAAAAACGTCATGCTCTGTCGATTCCCGCTGGCAAGTCAGCTTTCTTTAGGTGAACTGGAGTTGCTTTGAATTTACTATTTTGTTCCCAGTGTTGATCAAGGGACTGACCCTTGACTTCTGCCAGGAAGAGGAATCATGGACATCAGATGAGAGGGACTAGTCCACTCCCCCACTTCTCATCCTGCCTCTGGAGCTGATACTTTTGCAATAAAGCGTCTCAGGCTAAAATGCACCTGCAGTTCCTTTGGGCCCTATTTTCAGCTCCCTAGAGTCCAACTCTTTGGCTCTTGTGGCTCAGCACTGACGTGCATACTGTGGCTCGTAGCGTAAACAGACAGAGACGAACTGTGGGCCAGTCACAGGGTGTTTGGTTGTGGTCTGTAAACAGAACGGGAAGAGGAGGAACAGGAGCTCACAGTGGCGATGAGACTAACTGCTATCCTGGGGCGGGAGAACATGGAGACGAGATATAAGGCTTATGGTAGCCTGTTAAATATCTACAATACGCCACCTTCATCCAAGATAAGGTTTTTGGTATGAGGCTGTTTAATAGCCAGGAGGATGGCAGGGTGGTTAAAGATCATCCTTTAAGTAATGTTAAAGCAAGATGCTTAATCTCTACAAGCATCTGCAAGGCCACGCTTTTGCTGAGTCAGTAGCGGCAAGGAAAAGAAAACACAGAAACCATCTCAACCAGTACAAATCCTGACAAGAAGATTAATTAAGTGGATGAATTTGATGTGAAACTCCTCAAATTTGAACACATCAGTTTGTTTACAGGTCTGAGGGAGTATTATACCAGGCAAAGAGAAATGAAAACTTCAGAGGGTACAAAGGGAGGTTTGTTAGATTGCCTCTGGTGATGTTACTTAATGGCCCCAATTTGGGAATTGGAACTACAAATATGTAAACAAAAATGAGAGGATGTGTAGTTACAAATTCAGCTCCAATTTTCTAATTTTATTTAGGCCACATCTTAAAGAATGCACAATGCATGTCATGGCCTCATTAACCACATAATGTATTTGGATCTTTAAAATAATTGTCGGTGGTCGGCATGCTATGTAAACAGTAGATTTTGACAAGGATGCAGAACATCATGAACTCATGCAGCGCCTGAAGCAAAATCAGAACTTGTGGCTTGCAACTAAGTAGAAAAGAAAATAATGAAAAAAGAGAGAAAGCAATAAACAAATAAATGAATGAATAAACAAATAGATGAGGAATAAAACAGCATGTGACGGTTGCTGCTGTAGGACTTTTTTATTCTACTTTTTATGGTCATCAATAACATATGTAAATCCTCCGCAGATGTTTGACTGAAAATCCAAACAGCTTTACAAACATGCAGTAAGGAGCCACTACAGCAAGTATTCAGGTGCTTCTTCATAAACTACCAAGTGCATTTTCATCCCTACACCATCCTTGCTTGGTTTTTAGTGTGAAGTCACAGAAAGGCTGCTTAAAAAAAATCCACTTCAGGGTTCTCCTGCACTTGACGCTTTGGCAGAGGGACAACCCTGAGCCCTGAGAAACAGCTGGTGTTCTTTGCACACCCCTCAGAAGTGGGGCCCCTCCTAGTTACCATTATCTCGGGTATTGCTTGAAGGGGCCCCTCTTAGTTTTTGGGGCAGCAGCGACACACTGGTTAGTGCCTTTATGGAAGGCTCAAGGAGGTTTTATAGTTGTTATAGCAAGATATACCAATATAAGTGGCAACTGGCGAGCCCCCATTTTTATGCACGGTTTGTGTCTCCTGATCCTGCACGACTAATTTCTTACACAAATTTAAGTCAAATAACTTTACTCTTGACATGTACTTGCTTGGGTCCCTATCAATCAGTGGGAAGAAGATAAAAAAGAGACAAGCTAAAAGTCAACCTTGGTAACATTCCACAAAACATTATGTAAATACATCCTATCTTTTGATCTATCCAATCTATTTTTGAAGAACAAAGTCAATCTTTTTCTTTTTTTCATGAGAGCGTAACTCCATGCAGTGTGTATTGTAATTTTTTTTTCATATAAATGAAAGTTCACAATGCTGCACCATGTGATAATGAGCAAAGCACATCTGAGGTTAAAGATCAAGTCATGGTTGAAGGTTATTGAGGAAGATTACTGAGTCTGGCAGTGTTAATAAGGCTGTGTTTACATTCTGTGGCTCAGTGTTTAAGTAGACCTGAATGACCCAGGATTAAAAGGAGGTTTGATGGAAGACGCACACATTCAGACACACAAACTGGTGCCAATGGGGGTTGGATGGCTTTGGCGTACAGAGGGCTTTCATATCAGCAGGACTGCTACAGTGGTGCACACGCCTCCATCAATCACAGAACTACTCCCTCATTAGTTACACTAATTACTCTGTAAATTTAGAGTAAAAGGCAGACAAACATATACACCTGATAAACTTTGCTTTGCCATTACTGAAAATGTTTTACATAAATAATAAACTGACATAAAATTAACTAGAATAAAAGTCCAAATGCATTTTCTCTGATTACTTCTTTGAGTATAAATGCACATAACCCATGAATATTTGAACATTTTAAATTTTATGCCATCAACGTGGTCTGGAAAAAAAATACTGGTAAAGGATTGTGTTTACTATCAACTCTGTTCCAGTACCTCCTCTTTGAACACAAAACTTCAGCTTCTCAACAGGAAGAAATTTTAAATAATATTATTTCATTATATAATACACCAAATATTTTCAAAGTCTGGATTGTAGCCAGACCAGTGTAACATCCTGCGGCTGTTGTACAGAATCTGGTTTAGCACTGTATTGCCTAAATTAGCAAGACCCTTCACTAAAAAGACTGAATAGCTGTACAGGTTAACCTTAAAATGTGTCTGAAGCCAGCATCTTTACAGCATAGGGTGCTTTAGTTCACAAATAATAAAAATAGATACATTTATATACATTAATGTAAATATGCATATATTTGCATACACTTAGTATACAAATGCTCATGCCTCCATACATACAGATGTATTTAATGCTAACTGATACACATGCACACACACAGATCCATGCATGAGCCTACCTAAAACCCACATTCTAAGATGAACAATAACATTTTGTTCAGTGGTTGATATTTTTCTGTTACTTTGTGATTTAATCAGAAACAGTGTCTAAAATTTGTGGAACTATTTCCCCTCACAGAGTGGTGAAACCTTCCTATTACTGAGCAAAAAACATTGCTCATTTCTGGAAACCATTTTTCAGCTTCCATCAATTTTTTTTTGGCAATTTGAAAACGTTCACAGTCCCACATCAACTTCATAAATTCCTGAACCAGAAAATATGCAACTTCTTTTGTCAGACAAGATCGATTGCTCCTTCTTATCGAAGGATAACAGAATCACAAATTGTCATTAATGGCAAGAAGTTACTTGACTGATTTTCAACCTGATTCTTACACAGACAATATAGAGTAGCAGAAACTTTGATTTTATAGTTTTATTGATCAAACGACATTTTCTAGTTGGTGAAAAAAACAATAACAGAAATAGCTGGTGTGACAAGATTCTCACAATCATCCAGTGTCTTTTTGTCTGTGATCAGAGAAGAGTCACACTCCATGTTTATACCTGATCTTGGGTTCTCCCAAAATACAAAAGCAAACACTTGAAAGTGAACTCATCCATCATTCTGACATATTTTGGACCAGAACAATTGCCACTCTGCTCTAATGTTCCACAGTAACCTTGGGGGTCTCTTTGCTTGCACTCCACTCCACCTGGTTGAAAAGAAACACCAGCCCACAGGCACCTGCACATCCAGCACGCTAAAGATGGAGAGATTAATCACACTGAAGATAAATGTTGGTGATTTATGTGACTCTGTGGTCATAACACACAGGAGTGTACATGCGGGGCAGCCTCGAGAAATAGCCCAGCAGGGGAATTTAATGCTAAGATTCAGAGCAAAGAGGGTTCCTCTTTCTCAAACCAGGGGAACTGAGGGGGAAGAGAAGTCCCACATCTGCTGCTTTTGATGGTGCAGTTACAAGTGATTCCCCCTCCCTCCTGACCTCCTCCCTGTGGTTTTCCTCCTCTTCTTAGTATTCCTGCTTCCTTCTGAGAGGACAAATTCCCACACTGTGACCAGAAGGAATCTTGATCCTTTCTGTCGTGACTTCGTCCACTTTCACCACAGAGATACCCAGCAGCTTTACGGCTCTGCCGGGGAGGGAGTGAGGTTAGAGGGAAATGGGAGCTCTCCATCCCAGGGGACAGCTCTCTCCCAGCACTGTCCCATCTCTCAGCAGCCCACCAGATAAGATCTTACATGGGCTCTGGTAAGTGGGTTTTACACACTCACGTGACACTAACCATTACACGTGTGCCTTCCTTCCCCCTTCCTTCTGGTCTCTGTGTCTCCTGGGAGGGCTCTTATCAATGTGAAGAAGTCACTAAAGGAAATGCCAGCTTAACTTGAGGAGTCTGCACACTGCAGTCCATCTCATGTCGGCAATGACAAGGGATTTGGCCTGCCACCACTGAGAGGGGGGGTGACATGTCTTGTAACTATTAGACAGAATGCCTTGTGGCATTGTGGATGGTGCACTACAAGCACTGACCTATGCACTCTTCTGGGTGCAGGATCAGGTTACAGGCCTTATAGACATGGCACAGAGCGTAGAAGCAACAGGAACAGGCTGAACATACAAGCTTGGGAAACGTGCTCATGAATCGACAGACCTTCTTAATCTGGGCAGGAAACACAAATCTACAGATGTTAAACAGCTGGGAGACATCAGAAACTACAGCATGGGGAATAAGTGATCATGAAACAGCTCACACTGTTGAGTTTTACGTAGAAGAACCTGCGAGATTTAGAGCTACTGTTTAGATCAAACATAAAGGCACGTCCTAAATGTGGGGACACGGTGGACATGGTCTTCACAAAAAGAGATATGTTTTTATGTGGGTATCCTAAGACAGCTGATGCGTTTCCTGCTGTTGACATGAAAGTGAAGCGGAGAAAAGTGGAACGGGGAGGAGATAAGAGCACATTGTGATTTCAAAGATCCAGGCGGTTAAATAATACTACGCTTATTGTCCTATCCAAAGCAGATGGTATCGAGATGATGTGACGAAGGCTAAGCAAGCCAAGAGCAGGCCTCTTGAGAAATGTAAGAAGGGTGAAAAAACCTCAAATTATATAAAAAAAAGGTCTTTCCCATGAACTGGATGATGGACGATAAGATGTTGTGCAGTTTGCTGCTTGCTTTGTCAGTTTGAAACTGAACAATTAAAATCTACAAGTCCATTTACTTTTTGAAAATTGATGTACCTTTAATAGCTAACAGATATTGACAATACCATTGATTACACTTTGTTGTACTTTAACAAATAAGAAACATATGATACACGCAAACACATCAAAGCTCTGAAGCTAAATTAAAAAACATTATTTTTGGAAAGATTTGGGAAAAATTCTTGGAGGAAATCAGGATTAATACTTCCATGGCACATCTATAATTCTTGAAAACAGAATATAAGATCACAAGCATCTTACCCAAGCATAGAAATGATTTGATCTCAACAGAACAAATTCAGCAGCTGTGAAGCCTGTAAAAGCTAGCAGCTGTAAAGTCATGAAAGCATAACATGGCTTTAACACATTGGTGAAGTGCTTTACTCAAGACATTAAAACACTAAATAAATAAACCAAAAATGTATTTCTTTTATTAACATATTGTAAAATGAGTCATTAGGCCACAAACTATACTGTACTTTTCCAATAAAAAGAAATATAACAAAATGCAATAAATCTGGACATTCTTCTAAATGTTTTAACTTGGAGTGAAAGCTGTGTGTTGGCTAACTGTACATGTAAACATTCATGCTCTGATCTTCAATGACAGAATATGTTCAGCGTTTAAATATGTCAGACTTAAAACATCTAATGAGATCTGAAAATGGTCATTAATTCAATTAATTAAATTGTAATTGAAAAAAGTCAGTCTCGATCTGCCTCAAAGTAACAAACTTGAATATATCTGCATCATTTGCACACGTTTATATAGATTCTATATCACATGCAATTGTCTCAGTCTGGAATACACAATATTTATCAGTCTGTTCCATGTGCCATGATTTATAAACAGATTTTGATCTCTATAGTATGGAATGGAGTTTGGACCTAGTCTAACTCTAAGAAAGTTGGCAATCTCAACAACATCTGAAATTACTGCTAATCTCAGTTCCCAGAAAGCAGTTGGGAAATTTGACTCGTTCAGCCAGTAAATAGCAGTTTTCATGAGGTGCCAGTGCAATAACTTTTGGCATTTGTAAGGAATTCTTGCCAGTTCACACTGATGTTGCAGGCCGAGAAGTGAGATGCTGAATTTCTTGCTGAGATGATGATATCATGACTCATGAATATCAAGGCTGATAAAGGTTATCTGCCCCCATTGGGTCATCGAGTTCACAAGTAATTTAGTAATGATCAAACTGTCTTTTGGTGGCAAACATTTCAACATAGCAGAGAAAAACAGAAATCTCACATAAGATGCCAGAGGAAGATGCTTGTTTAAGAAACACATGCGCTATTTTAGCACCAGATTTTACATGGAATCCAATCTTTAATTTAATCTCCATATTCTGTCTGTGTAGCTCTTAAAGAAGCTTTTTGTTCACTTCAAAAAATGAAAGACGAAAGCTTTAAATCTAAATACCCAAAAAGAAGTTATAAATAAGCTATTTGGTCAGACAAACTTCTCTGCCTTGAAAGCTATTTTGCAGGTGATGTCAGAGTGACCTTAAACTTTACTGGATTTGTCTTTGATAGTGAAGATGGAAATTTTATTCATGTCACGGGAACAATATTGCTACATGAAAATGCTTTGGATGATATTCAGTAAGTGTTCCTGTGAAATTGCAAAAAAACGTCAAATATTATAATCCTGTTGCCAGAGTTAGTAGACAGCAAAGTTAAACATTTATTCGCATACTTAAGACATTGAAAGTTTGCATACCAGTTTCTACGTAATGCACTAATATCCATTTCTCATGGTGGTTTTTATGCTGCCACTGTTTGCATGTGACAATCAAACAAATTTTGCATCCTTTAGGCGGCAGTTATCTAACTTGTTGCAACACATCAAATAGTTTAAATGATGCTACAGTATATATATACAGCTACACAATAAGTCAAAATACACACAGATCCACTTATATATCAAAATACCTACAGTAAAAGAAATGTCACTTATATGAGTAAACATGGAATTTAATAACTCATGTATAAGTGCAAATGAATGCAGTTTAGCAGTGAGATCAAACTGTTACTCTTTGATGATCTGCCTGTAATGTGCAGCTCCCATTTGAGAAGTTTGGCATGAGTGCAAAAACACATCAAGATCTAAACAAAACCCTGCTTGCTATATTTTCTATTGAATACATCTGTATACACAACACACCTTTTCTCCTGTATGTTTTCTGAGACATCAGTGTAATCCGTGCCTCTGAGCATTTTGCTTCTCAAATTGGCAGTATGGCCAGAGGGTGGCACTCTAGTAACAGCAAATAAATTCAAGTAAACAACATAATCTTGTATACGACAAGGATGGCAACATAGTACACGCTCTCTAGAGGCAAGATAAGTTGGAGAAGAAAAAAGGATCTTAATTCACTTGGTATATACAAGAACAAAGCTGCTGCTGTTGGGGAAAGTCTCAGGAATCTGCTAAATGTGCATTCACCTATTTACTAAGCCCCTTTTAGATAGAAAAAATTGATCATAGTAATGTATTTTAACATTAAGAATATAATATGAACATTGGTATAAAAGCTTTTAGTAACCATGGGAAGGAAAGAGAACTATCTTCAAAACGCAGACAATTTACTTTGTAAGCAAAGTGGTACCCAAAGGGATTTGAACTATCAAACAACTCCCACCAGTTGGTCAGACTTCAGTACACTTGTTAAATTTACACTTTTCCCTCAGTAATGATTTTGAAAGATTAAGACATTTTTAAGGCTTTATGAGATTCTCTTTCTTAGCACAAAATTAGCCACCAGAATGATGCATGACATACATTTTAGAAACAATTTTTTATGACTGATGGAGTTGAGCAATTGCTTTTGGCTATTTGGAAAAGTGAGCATAAATTCATTAAAAGAATGGTTTGGGCTTGTATTGGTGAAAATGGCAAAGGGTACATGTAGTTCCACTGCCAGAGAGTGGCATTAATTCATTTAAATACCAGCTAACTATTTCGAAACAAAAGTTCCCAGCGACGGTCCAAACTGAAGGGTTTTTATATCACTAACTTTACTTAAGAAACATGAAAAAATAATCTGTGCATAAACCATAAAAAACTCACAATAGCCCATTAATCTCACAAAACTAGAAGCCTTTAGTTCATATAGGTACATAAACAGATAAATGATTGAATGAATGAATGAATGAATGAATGAATGAATGAATGAATGAATGAATGGTTACATAAATAATCTACATTGCCAAACGCATGCAGGAGTTTTATTTCAGGCTCTTTTCTTCTGTTTCTCCCTATTTTGTATATATAAATGCAAGCCCTAATTTGTGATCTGTATTCTCACAGATAGTTCTCACTTATATTGTACAGTTGGCTCAAATAAATTCTAAAAAAGGGGGCCTAAAATTTTGCATAACTCTTAATTTACCAAAACACTACTGTAATTTATATTTCAAAGTAAGAGATAAACCACTCTAAAAAAATGTTGTCCTGCAATAATATATAATACCATCCTTAGCATGTATGCTTTTCTTGAACTTAAGACACACAAGCTAATATATGATGATGACATTTATTAAGAATACATTCATTCTAAGTCTTCTAAAATATTAGGTACAATTATAATGTTAATGTGGAACTAGAAAGAAAATGGTGTGAAATAGAAATTCTAACTCAAAATCTTTTAACTATTTTGATTTTTGACTTTGGTTTATGCGCTTTGTAATATTTCATGCCAAATTGATTATGAATTTTCCTCATCTTACCTCACTCAGCCTCTTTCCATAGGAAAATGAAAAAAACTATGGTTTTATTTCACAAATGTCTGTGTTTAGAGTCCTTTTAGTTTGCTGCTACATGAGACTATCCTTTTGAGGCCAAGAAACCATTTACACTGTGTTAGTGAAACAGTGAACCAAAACAAGACATCTGTTAACAACCTAATTAACACAAAGTGTTATTGGTCATTTNCCAAGTCGGTGCTTTTTTGAGCTAATTTCCTCTTTTGGAAAAATCCCCTGTGGCTTTCCTATCAGCATCGATTCTCCATAAACTCCTGGTTGCTGAGACAGTGGCCATGAGTGTGTGACCCTGTACCGATTCAAGTCGATGACCTGAGAGGTGTAATCAGTCTTTACATTTCAGGGGAGGAATGGACCCTTACGGATGATGCTCAAGGATGCCCAGGGTCAGAGGAGGGGGGTGGGGGATCAATATTTCAAAGGTTGAACTAAAACTCACAAACAAACCAAAGTAAATTTATGCAAAAACATGGCTTTTTGGCTTACTGGCCAGTTGTAAAATGTTTTTCTTGTTCCCATACTTACAGTAGTACTCCCTTAGTTCTTAATATTTAAAAGAGTGGTTTTACATTTAGTGAAAAAAGATTCAAGTTGGATGAGAAGAAGTTATCCCGGCGCCAATAGCTGGTTGGGTAAGTTTAACATATCTTTGGGCAATCTTTGGACAAAAAGGAGGAGCACCAAGTTTTTAGCCAGATCTACTGTACATGTATGCTACTTTGCTGGCTAGCCTGGTTAACAACATGTAACGGTTTTGACCAATCTGCAAACATTAGAGGAGACTGGGCCATTTGGGAGGCAGGCCTTAAAGAGGCAGAAGCTGGAACAACATTTCTGACAGATGATGAAAGAGTTAGTGCAACGTAAGTTATTCTTTTAACATTAAAGCTCTACAAAGTATGTAAACCATCTCCCAGTAGAGTGCCAAGATCAATTCATGCTCATGTTAATGAGCACAGAATGGGGTTTTAAGTGTGCTTAAGGAAAAAAAAAAATCATAACTGAAAAAAGCAGCCCTTGATCTTCTGTTGACCTGTTAGTCCATTAAGTTTAGGAATAAATCATAATCATAGTTAAGTGAGAACTCATTAAAACAAGCTCACAAACGTGTATGTGGGAAATACATTTTATTCTTCACTGATGAAAAAATTTCCGTCATGAATCCACACATTTATGTGTCTTTAGTTTTGTTGGCCTAACTCTCCCAGCTTGTTCATCACTCTTAAATACCCCTTAAGTTTTGACAGCCAAGCCGGTCACGTACCCAAACATATCTCCCTCAGAGACCTGTAACAACTTAATGATTCAATTATTTTAAAAGGACCACCAACACGCTGATAAATGAGAATTTATAAGCAAGTAACATCATAACGACCGGTGGAAGAAATGGACATAAAAAAAAAAAAAGGTTTAATACTGCAACTGTAAAATCATTTATATATTTCACTACGGAGCAGTGGTGAAAAAAAAGAAAAGCTGGTAGTTACAC
>JAPMNP010694711.1:0-13394 GCA_029874935.1 Atherina boyeri | reverse complement strand
TGTTTTGCTCTTTGCCGGACATAAAAAGGCAGATGTTCCATCAGAGTGTCAACCAGCATTACCAGCTTTTTTTTGTTTTATTACAATTTCACCAATTTACTGATAACCTCTAAATAATGCTTACTGCTATGCCTATACTACTGTCTAACCCACCAAGATAGATCACAGCTGTTTATGTTGCATTAAAGAAATCTATTAAAAATGATGATGTATCAGCTTCTTGAAAGGGGTGTCCCATTACCTTAACAAATATTTCAGCCTCTTCCCACTGTAAATTTGTTTCTAAAGGCAAAGGGACAATCAAGGAAGAACGTTTATGCCTTATTTTTTTCTATTACAAAGTGTACGGCATGTCTTTTTCTTCTATGTTCTGGAAAATCATTATTTTATAACAAAGGCCTTAGATTGACTTTGTAGGTAGGCTGTGCCTGAAGTTGGTGAACATATTAAGAGATCTGTAATGAGATGATATTAGTTCCTGGAAAAGCACCAAAATATTAGAAACTCCACCCTCAGAGTTGTCTTAAGCCTGAACTAAAATAGAAAATATGCAAAAGGTCAACAGGCTCTCTCTAACAAGTTATTCTTTAACATGTTTTAATGTATATAATCTAAACAAGAAAAAATACCATCTCAGACTTACTGTGATAAGTCTTGATATTTTAAACCTTACTATCTCATGACATCCAATCCCACAGCTAAGTACCTAGAACAAACTTCTAGCAAGAGCTTACATTGCTTCAGATATTGTTAAGATCATAATCCTTGATCCAGTAAAGAGAAATTGGCTGATTCATCTGACAAATGTGTCTGTGCAGCATGCATTTGTATTTCTTAAATTTGAGTTTTGAATAACTTGTTTCTGGAGTCTCCCTGACATGTTTCAGTGTCTTAACTCTGTGCTCAGTGAGAATCAATACAGTAATCTGTTTTTTCCTTTTTACTTCAGATTGATTTTTTCCGTCTCTGTACTGACCCCTGCCGTCACATTATCTCCCAAACAAGGCTGGTTAGTCCAACACAGATTAATGTACCAACTAACACATGAATAAAAATCTTTCTTTTTCAATGTCCTTCTGTGCTTATACTCTTCTTTTTATGACTTGGGTCTCTTTGTGCTTTAAGTTTGTTATTCATTCTCCATGTGCTTCATTCTCTAACAATTTTCTGTGTTTTTCTTACAACCATTATTAATTTTCTTTCCCATGCTCCTGTTTTTAGTTCTGGGTTGTCCTCCTTCTTTCTCTCCTCTTTTCTCATCTAAAAAGCTGTAAATGGCTCTTAAGAGATTGGATGAGCATAGTGAAGTGTGATTGGAAGTGTGTCTGTGTGTCAAGAAATAAAAACAGTAATAAACTATTACTATAGCTTAGGGACAGAAAAAGAAGTTAGGTTTACTGGTGTACAGATGTGTGTTGTGTATGTATATTTGTTACCTTCCTGTGGGGTTGTGAAGCTCCAACTGAAATCAGTCTCATCATCACTGTCATTAATAAGACTCTCAGTGCAGCCATCAGGACTACAGGCACTTACAGTGACGATGTAATGAGTGGATGGAGTGAGACCCGTCACCACACCTGGAAAAGAGCATGAACAGGTTAGAAAGGGAGAAACGTTGTGAAAACAGACAAAACAGTTTATTTAGTAAAAAGTAAAACTTACGAAGGTAGATTTATCATCCTAACTCAGCTGCATGTCAGAATACATGTTTATACATGGCTATGTTTTAAGACATATTGGTAAAAGCATGAGCCTGCAGTCGCCCTGCCTTTTGTCTGATAGAATTAGTGAGCTCAGCAATACTAAAAGATTTGGAAGAACCCAGAAGACATGTTAGGTAGATGATACCAGAATTATTCCTTGGTGAAAAAAAAATAATTACCACAGCTACAGTAACCGAGTCAAAGAACTTTCAGAGGCCGCAATACTGTAGGAGAATCATTGTTAAAGTTACCAGGTACCCTCATGATTGCAAATACAGGCAGGTTATGCTGAGATGCTGCCTCATCATACCGTAATGATTCCTTGGATAGATAAAGCTAAGATGACCTTAATTGAAATCATGATTGTTTATTTTTAAATCCTTTGTGCTGGTGAAACTATGGAAAATGGTGTCACTGTCCAAATCCAGTTGAGTTCAGAGGGACAGCTTCCTTTAAGACTCCTTTGTGCCAAACTATCTCATTTTAACGTGTCATTGGTGCGTATCAATGTGGCTCAATAGCTCATTTTAAATGCTTTACTTGTTTCTATGTGCTGCTGTTGCTAAGCAAATTTACCGTGTTTGGCAAACAGAGGCAGTCTATTCTAATTGTAAAGCTTCGGTCGTCTCTGATGTTTTTCGTCCTCACTGTCTTGGCATCCTCCACTCCTTTTTGTATTTCCAAAGTCACTCTTTTACATGCCCTTTTTCCTCTTCCACCCCTCCTCTCACTACCTTCTGTGTCCAATCACCATATACTTGTCTTTCTTTCTCGCTATGTCTCACCCTTACCCATGTCTTTTAATTCAATTACGGGCCAGGGCCCCACTCTGCTGCCATTACACCCTCATTTGCTTTCTGTGTTTTTTAGCCATTGGTGTAATTCAGCAGTCAGGTGTCGAGGCCATCATAAATTAAGAACAAGCCTTATCACGGTGGACTTAATGCCTTGCAATGGGAGGGGGGGTGAAAAGACACTGAGAAACACAGAGACAGCGAGCTCATCTTCATATTTGCCTAGAGACATGGCAGAGTGGATGAGAAAGGGAACGAATAGCAGCAGCGGACGCAGACATCATCCTCATCATAAAAGATGAAGAGAGGAAAGATCGAAATGTGAGCAACAGTAAGAGAGGGGGAAAAGGAGTGATGCCAGGGTATGACATCATTGGGGTAGTCCTGAGTGTCTTGTTCCAAATGGAGACGGTCTCCTAAAGCTGGGGACTTGCCAAGGAGACATTAACAGTGTGGCCTGAGACAAAGTGTGTGTATGTGTGTTTGTATGGAAGACATCAAAAAGTGAGTGAAGAAGGGAAAGTGAATGTCTTCAATACGGACCAAAATGTTCTTAAAAGTAAGACCTTTAAATTAACTGTGAAAGCCAGTTAATATTTCTCTGATCATCTACAGTATGTTCTTTGTGATACGTCCTGCTTTGCTTGTTTTTTTCCTTATCTTTTAAAGGTATACCTTTGTATATACAGTACATACAACATTTGTCCTGTTTATGCTGTGTGGGTTGCTTTACCTGTGAAGTTTCCATTGGCCAGGTATGTGACTTTAATTGGCGGTACTTTTGGATAGTCCTTATTATAGGCCTTTAGCTGATATCTGTCAATCAGCCCTCTGATGTCACCAGTCGGGGGCACCCAGCTGACCATGGCATTGAAGCCATTGATGAGCTGCACTTTAGTTGGAGGTGGTACAGATGTAGGTGCTAGAAAAGGTCAGAGAGAGAGGAAGAAGGAAAAGGAATAAAGATGAGAGAAAGCCTGTAAGGCAATATTGTGGATATGACAATAAAAAAATCTAATAAAAAGACAAAAGACAAAAAGATAATGATCTTAAAAGATAAGGAAATACCAACAGAAATATATTAACTTGTAGCTAAACAGAAGAACATACATAGAAAAGCTAAACAACAGGTCAGAAGCACAAGAGATCAAAGAAAAGGCATTCCCCATCTCTCTGCATTTTAATAGGTCCAGTAAATCATACCTTACCATTAGCATAAATAGTATTTATGAGAGTTGTAACTTTTTCAACACTGATTTAAAACAGCCAGCCATTCATCCTGGACTATATTTCACTGCAATCAGCCTCCCTTCTTCTCTGCTTCATTTTCCTTATTTCTCCCTGGCTGTCAACCACTCAGGATGGTCCATCCAAGTCCCACTTTCTTCCATTTGTGTCCATCAAAGTGTCTCAGAGCCACCTTAGTTTATCATCTTTGTCATTTGTTCAGCTTCTATTCCACCTGTTCTGAACTTTGCTTATCTGGAGATCAGCCCGGTCAGAGCAGCTTCCAGCTGGTGAAGACTTTTACAATATTTCATGTTACCACATTCTCTCCCTTTTTCCTGCATGTTTTTTATTTATTTTTTTCCTACTGGTCATTAACTAACTTTTTTTTCCTTTCCACATTTCTCTTTTCTAAGGTCTTCTTTTTCATCTTTCCTTTTCTTTCTTCCTTTATAATTAACTATTTTGGCACCCTCTCCTTGCTGTCCATCCTTTTTTTAAAATCTATTTATTATTTCATACTCCCAGCATGTTCTCCCAATATCTCCTTACCTCCCCATTCTCCTCTTTTTCCGTCAGTTCCCTATGCTTTTAACAATTCATCCCACTCCTCTATTTCTCTCTCTCACTGGTCATGGAATGGTGTGCTGAGACCCACCAGTCTATCGTTCACTACTAACGAGCAGCTTTATATTACACAAGGGACTACACAGGCCATTCTGGGTTAACAGCCTTTTACTGTAGTGCCCTTTAAAGAGGCTTTATCAATCTCTCATGGCGTCAGGCACAAGTAATATCAATGACTTTGAATAAGTCTAACATACTGTACAAGATAATACTGTTTAAACATCCAAAAATATCTTGAGATCAAATTAAAACTGTTAACTCCAAGACACAAAGGCCCATACAAGAAAAGAGGAACACCCACAGCAAACTACAGCGAGTGAATGCTGTGAACAGTATAGACTGTCCTTGTAGATTATAACTGTGCAGTTTTCGGTGTGTGTGCACACTACAATCATTATATCTGGCTCTAAACATACTGATGTATCTGATAATACAGAAGCATACAGTACACGCCAACTACAGCTAGGAAGATAAGACACATTTGTCTACCTTTGCTGCGACTGCGTCCCCTCTGCCATGGTCCTGCTGCCCAACCTCCTGCAGCCAAGGCCACAAACCTGTACAAGTACTCTAAAAGAGCATGAGTGTGTTTATTTGCATGTTGGAGTTGGAAACCACATGAGACAGAAGAGATGGATTCATTAGATGCAGAAAAAAATAATGTGCACAAAAAATTACGTGCTCTCAGAAGTAAATGTGAAGTACCGGTAATTTCAAGCTGTAAAATATTCATCGACTTCTTGGGTGGTTAGATTGCAGTCATTTTTATGGCTCTGTCCACAAATGCACGTACTTTTTTGGAAAGGTAACCTTTGATAATGTTTGGATAAAGACTTTTTAACTGTCCTTCTCAGGTAAAGATATTTAGAAGCCCTACAGTGTGTCACAAATACCATTCCTCCATGCCTGGCAGGGTCTCGTCAGCCACTATCACAACTGCAACCAATCCTATGTTTCTGGTTTGCATCAACTTGCATAATCATGCTTAATGTACATGAATGGTTATGCAATATACATTTTGAGGTTTATTATTAAAAGTATGGAACAGATTATGCCAGCATGACTGTCAAAAAGCACAATTTAGGCCAGGATGGTTTCTGTTTCGAACACTTAAATAATCCATCTGCATATGTAAATCAGGTAAAACATAAATCAGAGAACATGATAATGTAGAAAACAACTACTAGTTATTAGTGTGAGCTGCAAACGTGGCCCTGTCACAAGATGGAAAACTTAACCTTAGTATCTTTGTTATTCATGCTGTACATTGGGATGCTCAGTCTTCAGACAGCTGGCTAAGAATGCCAAATAGAACGTCAGCAATCTCTTACCCATTTGGATAAACACAAAACTGTAGTTGATCTTTATTAAATAGAACAGACTCATGGGTTCTTCTGTTGCAAAGATGTTGTGGATATCCATCGTATAAAAGGAACCTCTTTTTTAGATTATTTTTAATATAAAAAAGCTTTGATACATATGTGTTTTGGTTATTAAATGTGTTTTATTGCTTGCAGAGGCTCCGTTGCTAAAGGGTTGTTGCCCAGTAAAACTGTAGTATTAGTGTCAAAGCAAATTTTTAACCTGCATGTCTCCTACATATTAGTGCTGTTAGTGTGTTGTATATGCACACTGTGAATTGTTACCAGTGAAAGGTTGCAGATTAAAATCTGTGGCTTGTGTGTTTCTCCCACTGTAAACCAACACTGAATCATTTCCTCTGCAGTTGAAGCGGCTTTCGCTAGTTGGACATCCATCTAAGGAGACTCTAACAGAACGACGTGAGGCAACAATGAGGTTAACGCTTTGACTGACTGGAGGTTTTCTTTCATCACTGCGAATGGTAAGACGACGTATGCAACCTCCTAGGCCTGTAAAAGGGAAGAATGGAAGATAATGAGAGAAGGACAGAAAAAGCAAAGGTAAATGGAAAAGACAAAAAAGAGAAGGAAGAAAATGTGCAAAGACAACATGGACTCTTTGTTAAACTTATATATCACATTCCATTACATATTTAAACTTTTAATCATCTTTCACCAAACTCAATTAACCCAGTAATTTTTTCCAATACAGATAATTATTCCACCGTAATTTCATATTTGAAATGCTATTATACACACCCTACCAGAAAACTTGCAATCCCTCCTGATTATCTTGTAAGACAAATAAAGGATCAAGTTGCTGAATCAAAAGTAACTTCAAATATATGTTGTCTAAATTGTATATAAAGTAAACTGAAGCCAAGAATCTCATACAGTAAGTAAGGAAGCGTCCTTGTTATGATGCAGGATGAGACTGTGCTTAATATCATGGACTGAAAAAGACATTTCCTCTTCCTTGACCATCTGAAATTTGTAATATGTGACAATCAAAGACTATTTCGGTTCACATTAACTGTACATCTCACCGTGCTTGTGACTTTGGACATCCAGAGCAGGATGCATGAGTTCTATTGGCACACCACCCACGTATAAAGGTGAATCAAATTTCAGCCTCAAATCGCCTCCCACTCCCCTTGTTTGCTCTGCCCAGTCGTTGACAGCAGCAGAGATGACAGAGCCACGCTTTTCCAATGACATCTGCTTCCACTCTCCATCACAATAGCTGAGCCCCACCCACATGCTGAGTTCAGTCACGTGACCATTAGTGGCAAGAATAAAAGACAGGATACCAGCCTCTAGCTCCACCTAAAAATTTAAAAGAGTAAGGAAAACAACCAAACAAATTATAAAGTTTCATTTGAGATTTTTCAGGCTTTAAATGACATTTCAAATGTCTCTCTGCACTTACAAGCATATAGTCTTCAGTTTGTGTGTTGTATGTAAACATCAAAAGTGCATTGAGCTGGTCTGTCCTGAAATCCATAGATATGCCAAAGTCCTGTCCTCCACTGAAACCTGTAACCAACTCCAAGTAACCTGTCGCAAGGGAGGAAATAGTGACAACATGTAATTTTTACAAAGGGAACATGTGCCAGTTTTAAGATTCTTAAATGTTCTGCTTTACTCTCAAAAGCGAAAGAAAAAAAGATGCATTTTTACAAAGCAATAATGGAGGAAATGGGCACTAATGAACTGGAACTTTCACACAGAGGCCAGTTAACTTATATCTCTTGACATTAAATAATCTTGTTACCACCAACATCAGAAGCAAGCTTTTTACAAAAGAGCATCTTAGTCAATATATTTGTCCAATAAAGATTCTTTCAGTTGTAAATTAACAGTGTTGACACTTCACAGAGCCATTTGTCCCAGATGCAATTCCTATACCCTGCTGTACATTACAATTTTACATCGTCAGTATACAGTATGTGCTGAACTGTAGCATCAAATAGTGCTGTTGTTCACTGTCCTTGTGGAACAAGGAAATGATTTAAGGAACCATCACTATGATCCTACCATGACCTAGAAAATGGGCTCCATCCACGATTTGAAGAGGACATCCCTCCCAGCTTTCATAAACTGACACCTTCTTTGTGGCCTTTGTCCAGTCCAGGAACTGCCATTCCTCTGAGGGGCTGTCAGCCAACTTTAATCTCACATCTCTGAGGCAGCCAGAGAAGCTATGTCGCACCAGCTGAGCATCTCCTAGTGAGACAGACAAGTTAAAAGACCATAACTGTCGGCCAAAACAAAGAATGTTCAACATTTCACTCGCCATTCAGGACATGACATCATAAAAGCGAAGAGGTACAGTACCGGAGCCTGAATATACCTATTGATTTAATTAAATTTGGAGATTAGTCTGATGAGCTGAGTCACAAATTTTAAATGTGAATATGAAAAAGTAACAGTTAAAAATCTAGGCAAGGATCAGATTATGATATTTTTATAATCAAAATTTCAATTTGGTTGCAGACTTACCTGAATCCTTTCTGAGCAGAGTAAAATCTTCAGGCAGTCCTCCAATGAACACCCCCATGTTCTCACCAATAATACTGCTGCCACTGGAAGCAGATGCACTACCTAGTGACAGCCATGATAGGATGTTGGTGGGACAGCAGTGTGAAGAATATAGGTAGTATAAATATTACTTTCACATCAAATTAGAATATTTTGAGTTAAAAAAGGATTAATTACAGGAAAGAAAATATAAGACACAAGAAAAAAGGTATGACAGTCAATACACATATATGTCATAAGAGGAGATGGGGTATACAGTAGACATATTAGCAGGGCTAATATGAAGAAAAGCAGGTCAGGCAGGCATGCCAGCTCACACACAGTTTAGAGTTTTTAATTACATTTGGCCAATTTGCAAAACTCAGTTAATCTAACATGCATGTGAGACAAAGGTGGAGAAAATTCAGGAAAGAACAGACAGAAAAAACTAACTGCAGAGATTTCCACCAAGAACGTCTTGCTGGGAGGCAACAGTGAAATCCAGCACACCGCTAAGTTGCCCCCATGAACAGCTACCAAAATCTAAACACTTAAATTGACTTCAGCTATTTTATCTCCATTAAGGGGGAAATATATGAGCTTAGGAAACTGCTGCGAGCAGCAGCAAGTCAGACCAAAACAACCACAGCGAAAACTGGAATGCGAAACCTAAGGTGCAGCCTTTCAAACAGATCGTAAACCCCTTTATCTTGTATAGAACAGTCTAATGTAAACTCAGATTGCATGACTCTCTTTGTGGGAGTATTTTGCAACTTAAGATGATGTTCCTTTCCTTGTGGAACTTTTGTGTTGTATGTACTGTATACTTGTAATGAAATAAAGATAAACATTTCAATTTCAGTCATATCTTGAGTGCTTTATTTTAAATACACTGTGGAGGCAAAATTTTAAAAAAAAAGACAAGAAAAAGAAATCACTGCTTTTGGGTTCGACTGCAAGCACCTTCCTCCATGTGGAAGACACAGAGTAGCTGAGATTAATCTAGCCAATACCTTAATGTGGAACTGGCGACTTCACTTAGGTAGAAATACACAAACATACACATTCTCGTCAGACATTAGCTATGTGTTCATCCTTGTATCAGAATAATATAGGCTACTCGCTTTTACTCTCACACACCCACACACAGTGCAAACAGAGTGGTCAGTATGAATATGAGAAGAGTTACCGCTGTATTGATTGTTTACAACGATTGTTCCCACGGCCCCTCGCCTTGTTGCAGTGATGCTGTGCCATTGTCCATCATTATAGCGGTGCCCTCCATCACCCCATACACTCACAGCCACTGCTGAGCCCTTCAGATGTAAACACAAGCACAAATAAATACACAATATGGGCAAGTATTTAAGCACAAATGCATAAATGTTGTGAAAACATTGAATGACCAAACTCTGACCAAAGGTCTGTGACTGACAGCAATCAGCTAAGGAAATGTCTGACCTTTAACTTTGTGAAATGTCAAATTTTTTCTTCTTCAACAAGCTTATATATCAAACATCGATGACCCACAAACACAACACCCTCTAAAGGACACAAACATGGGCATATAATCATCAAAGTGTTGTTACAGGCCTTTTTGCTACCTATTAAGTATGACATCATTGTTGTGATCAGCTTTTAGCAAGTGTATATACACAACACACACACACCCATACATACAGACACACATGTGGTGATGAAGATTTAATGATGAGATCAATAAATGTATGAATGCCAGAGTATATCAGCCTCTGACATCTTTACTACTGTCACTAGACAGCTCTACTTAACAAGACAGCAGGGGAGGAGTCTGTTTACCTCTTTTCTTCACCTCTCAAATAAACAGAAACAGACCCGTTTGAATCACCTACCTGCGGATTACTGACATTGGAAGTAAACACTCAAATTTGTTCAATAGGGAGAAGAAGATTAATGGTGGTTTTACCGAGAAGTACTGGCTGAGGAAAACCTGGGTGGTCACTTTCATTTTGTAGACAATATATAGTAGGAGCTCAAGACATTATGTGAAGTAAGAGTAAATAGCTGGATGAAGCACACACCTCACTTTAGCAGTGATCCACTGATGAGGTGGTGTCATCCTGAAAGGTGCAGCACTCGACTGATGTGTGTCTACTGTTGAATGCCGGGATGCCAATCTTTTTAATATACAGTATATGATACTAGAGCATGATGGGAACACACACACGAGGAAACAGCACTTATCCAAAGTGCTGCCCCTGTGGCTTTCCAAGCTATATTTGGCAGTATCCTGCTGAATGTAAGCATGAAGTATGTGTGTGTGTGAGAGAGAGATAGAGAGAAAGAGCACTGCCTGTCTCTACTGAGGTTGTGTCTACCACCTGTTTTATTTTTTGCCACCTGCAAACCATTTTTGTAACAGTATATCACATTGTGCACTTCCATAGGAGAGATGGACAAAAGATGAGCTTGCAGAAGCTCATGAAATAAAAAAGTTGTGCAGTCATTTGTTTTAAGTTGTCTAGTGTGAACCCTGTAAAACAAAACTGGCCACTCGAACCTTTACTGACCTCAGCAAGGTAGAGATCAACAAAGGATGGACTAGTTATCCTTGCCTCACTCGGTATCTTTGACACGTATGCTGCATTCACATGACTTCATTATGAGAAATATCTTCAAGTTTTTCTGTATGGGGTGGATATTTGCACTTTGTGGCAAACCTTCTTTGTATATATATGTTATATTTTGTGATGTAAAGAATCCGACTGAGTATTAGGGCCACATTAAAAAATATTTTTTAAAATATGTTTTATGTGGACTTCTAGAAATAGTAATTGTACGAGCATAAAGTCGTAATTTTACGAGAAAAAGGAAATTGCTGCTTTTGTGGAGGGGGAAATGGCTTTAGTTAAAACTCTGGTATTCTATGGTTTCCAAAGTGCAGAAGGCACATCTCCATGGGTAGGATGAAATGTTTGAACACCTGTGTCAATGTCTATGTCCAAAAATTATTTTACATTTTATACCTGTGTTCTAACAGTTCATCCTACTCATAGAGACCTGCTACTTATGCCTTCTGTGCACAGGTACGACAAGAAAACATCATCACTATTTAAATCCATGCTACACTCCATGCCCCCCCTCACAAAAGCAGCAATTTCCTCCAAAGCGATTTCTTGCATTTCTATTGATAATACGGTGCTGATGTGCCACAAGATTCAGTCTCTCCTGGTTTGTGAAACCTATGCTGAAGCACAACTTCATTAAATGCTACACGGCTCTAGTTGTAACAGCGTTACGTTTCCAAAACATCTGGTTTAATGACATTTTCCTCGTAAAATTATGACTTATTATGACGTCATTCTTGTAATATTATGACTTTTTTTCTCGTAAAGTTACAACTTTAATCTTGAAGTCTGTGAAAAAATATTTTTCTTAATGTGGCCCTAATACTCTGTCGTACAAGAATGAACAGACGACCACTGAGATTACTTTTTGCTTACTCAGACTGTGCACTGGCTCCTTTCTGTATCTTGTTTTGTATACTCTAACACCATAGAAACCTCAAGCTGTCACTGTATTCAAGCAAAATAAATAATTGTGTCTTCAGCATTTCCTTAAAAGTCAAACATTTTTTCAAACTTAAAGAAAGAGCTCATAATTTGAGGGGATATGGAGATTTTACACTACCTAAAGTCCGAACTACCCGGAAAAATGAAAAAGTGAAATTCTGGAACAGTCTGGATACTCAACACAAGAAATGCCCAAAGATTCAAAGATTCAAACTAGGAATGTGCCAATCCGATACATGTGATCGGAAATTGGTCCCGATCACGTGGTTTCAGTCTCGATCAGGGATCGGATATATATGTGTGTGTTTATTCTCATTATTTTCATCAGATAATATTTAAAAATAAATGGGAAAAATTAGGGTTGAGCTGGATATTAGTCCCAGACAAGTATCCGGTACGGATAAAGCATTTTTGACGAATACAAGCGTGATACGAGCAAAATTCATCATTATCCATGCTCATGCTGAAGGAAAATCCTTATTGATAACGGACTGTCTTCTCGCTCTGTGATTGGCCAGTCACACATAGCACCCGCCCCTCCCTGCAGAGACACGTCTCCGCTCTGCAGCAGTTGTTCTTCTCTCGCGCAGATTGCGCATCTCAGTCATTGTCACTGATTGCTCTGTGCTTCAGTCCTCCTTAGGTTTTCTTCAGCTCGGCTCTATTTCAGTATGTATTATAGTTTAAGTTATTTGGTGAACTTGTTTTGTGATGTACGCGGTGCATTTGGCAAGACAGAGCTGAAAACGGCACGTGCCACGTCGGTCACTGCCTCCACTCCGGTCGTGTATTGCTTTTTTTTTTACCGTCTTGCTCGCATAGTTTGGCTGGTGATGTAAAGTCAGCTGGAAAACTTTGCTCGTACTACACGCGGTGTTTTTCGGAAGAATATAGTGAACAAGACTGACATATTATTTCCCTGTTTGCCATCACTGGACGTTTACATGAATCACCAAGTTCATACAGATCATTAAAAAATAAATAGTCTTACAGACCACTTAAACACATATAGCTGTACACACAAAGCAGCCTATTAATATTTTTTATTGTATATGGCTGTTCATGAAATAAATGTATTATAAATATAAAAAATTAAGCTTTATATACTATATATATTATATATACTACAATACTATATAATAATAATAATAATAATAATAATAATAATAATAATAATAATAATTATTATAATTATAATTATAATTATAACAATAATAATAATAATAATAATAATACTACAATTACTATCATTCTTATATTTTTAATGTATTATAAAAGGATACATTAAAATCGGGACTCGGCCAATACTCAAAATCTAATGACTCGGGGGCAAAAATCCCTGATCGGCACATCTCTAATTCAAACTGTTACCAAATTTAGGGTCTGGTTATGATATATAGAGAATGGGTCTTGAATTTATATTAATATTAGTGTCAGTTTGCTTTTTTGTTTCCTTATCATTGACGGTATTTTGTCCATTACCATTGTTGGTAAAATTGTATGCATTATCTTGTACCATTGTTGGTATGAAATCATTGTTTGCAATGTAATAGTTATGTCACTTATTGTAACATCTCCATGATCTAAAACTTAAGTAAATTTCAGCTACTG
>JAPMNP010694688.1:0-10124 GCA_029874935.1 Atherina boyeri | reverse complement strand
CATATATACACACATATATATATATATATATATATATATATATATATATATATATATATAGTGTGTGTGTGAGAGAGAGAGTGGATAATCATACTTGTGAGCACAATCAGTGTTTCACTGTTTTAATACAATGTTAGAATGTTTTAACAGCGCCAGGATCTTTCAAACTGTGTCTTCAACTGAACTGGTCAGAAAATCTAAAAACAGAAAACAGTTGAACAAAAACAAAAAACTGAGAAATCAGAGTGAGACACGCTGAGGTTATAAACAAAGAAGGGTGGGGTGACACTGAATCATCAAGTATGGGTTTCAGATACAAGAGGAGCACATGGAAGATACACAACAGCATCCTCTAGTGGGTCACACTTCGCCGGTCAGTTTTTCCAGGATTAAAAAAAAAAAAAAACAACAAATCACAGTTATATTGTAAATAATTTATGAAAAGCCTTCAAAGTAATGCTTTTTTATAAATGACAACTACACCAGCAGTGATACAACATAATCATTAAAGTGTTACTGTATCAGAACTTTTCTACACAGTGAACACTAATTTTGACCTGTTTCTGGCAGTAGTTGGGATCGATGCAGGTCAGTACATACACATATGTGACTGAAATAGCCAAACAAAAGAGATTATAATTCCACTCATGACACTTTGATGAATAAAAAGATCTGAATGACTCTTCCTGGAGGATTCGTCAAAATTAAGAGAAATATATTTCAGAAAACATTTTAGATCATATGAAAAAAATTTTACAACCCAACACAAAGTAGTTGCTTTCAATTCCTTTCATTCTCTGAAGATGTGTAGGGAATAACATGAAGTAAACCACTACCAAAACAATCCAAATCTTTTGTAAATAGCCAAATGGGATGCATACAGGAGCATCATCCACAAGTTATTTCAGCATTTGAGAGTTCCTTCTTTTTTTCTGAGAAAAAGTAGCCGTTGTTGATGTTTTTGTTATACAAATAAATGTGGAAAGCCAGATCCTCTCTGTGACAGACGGCCCACTTCTTCCCGAGTGAGAAGCACCTACTAGTGCTCGAGCTGTCAGGGAAACATGCTGTCTGCTGCACCTGTCACAGCGCTTCTGGTAGCAAAATGCGCACTGGGCATGTCAAGCCTCAGATCTCTGAGGTTGGAGGGTGGGGGACAGCTTGTTACAACAGGAAGAGGAAGAGTATCTGGGGGAAAGCGAGGTGCCAGGACTTATTTTCTGGTGTATAAAAACATACCGCACGTCATCTTATCGTACTTTAAAAACTGCTGCGTGAGTTCTTAGACTTCTTTGCGCAGTGCCACACGCACACTGCTGAAAACTTTGCCCAGGGCTTCGAAGAAAGGATCACAGAAGGTCTGAATGCAGAGAGAGTAAATGCGGCTGATACACTGGGACTCAATCAGACAGCTCTTGATGCAGGGAACTACAGCCCAGATGTGGCAGAATGAAATGCAGGCAAAAAGGAAGCCCCAGAGCAGAGCAACAGGAATACCGAAGACAGCCGACAAGATGCGGTAGCACCAGTATTTAGACACAGTGAAGGTGGTGTAGCTGAGCTTCCACACCCCATCCAGGCTGTGTGTGCCATCAGGCTCAGCAATGACATCCTCAAACTCCACCTAGTAAGACATTTGAAAGAGGCATTCATTAGTAAAGATCCCTGCCAGAACACAGCTTTTATTCTTCATCAAGTATTATTCACATTTGCATGTTAAGGGTGAAGTTTATGATTTTTAGAGCTTTCAGTTCTAGGGGAAAATGTATGCACAGAGCCTAATTATCTGTCCACTTCAAGTACTGTCATATAGGCAAAGTTGTGAAGAGGCATTTTGCAGCATTTAGATCTGTCAAAATGCTCTGCTCCAGCACATTTTTTACAAATCAAAGTTATGCTCATGTAAAATTCATGAGAAACTCTATAATGGTCCAGTCTGTCTTTGGTTTTCATCGTGTGCCACCTGGTCTTCTGGAAAAGTTGGCCATTGCATGCTCAGCTGAGATTCTGCATCAAAATCAACATGTCTGTTATACTTCAGCAGGCAGACGCACTGAATCTCTAAAACTTTTCTCAGCTTCCAGGCCTCTGGATAGGCTCGGTCTGGAAAGAAATAATGAGTGTGTTTTCGGAGAAGAAAGCAGACTGAGACCATCCTCTGAATGAACGCCTGAATAGGCACAGCTTTTCTATATTTTCTGAACAATACAGGCCTTTCTAAGCTTTTAGGGGGCTGTTTGAATCAAATTCTATTAAAATTAAAAATCAATATTCATTAGAACCCAAATGGTTTATTGCTGGAAAATTGGATTCCTTAGGTTGGATTAGACTAATTAGGGGCATTGTTTTAATAGACGTTAACGATCCACTTTTTTTTTTTCAATTAAAAGCAAATGATTTTAAAATCCCTGCAGGAAATTCTTGCATAGATTTCAAATGTGATCGCTAATTCAGCACCAACTGTAACTCCCAGGCTAGGGTGTTGGAAATCAGATTGAACTTTACTTTATGATTGAACATTTTTGTATTGTTTCTGAAAACTCTATAAATTGTTCCAAACTGAGCTGGGGACTCAGTAAACAAATGCTTGAATCATAACTGATTAACCACCCTCTTTGGCCATGTTTACATGGATCTTCTTTTTTTGTCAAACAAAATACAAATAAAAAGAATATTTGTCCCTGTCTGAAAAAAATATATTTTGTGACGGTTGCATGGCAACAATTACAAATATAAACAGCAACCTATAAAAAAAAAACATGGTAGCACAGGGTGTCAGTTTCAAACTCCTCTAACCCATTCCCAAAATAAGATTTGTGCTATGCCCATGCAGCAAGAATAGCTCTTAGTTTATTTGGGGATTTTAATAGCAACACAATAACCAGTTCTCGTCTGTTGTTCCTGGCAACCAAATTATTCAATTTCTCCACATTTCCATACATGCAAATACAGAAGTTTCACTCCTAGACCTCCCCGTGATGGTGCAATGTCTCCAAGTTGCACAAACCTTCACTACGTCCTCATTGATCTGCTTTGGGTCTCTGTTAATCAGATCAATCTCTTTGGTGTGGCTGTCCTTCACAATCTTCTCCTCATTGGCATTGTACTGGTACTGATCCGCCATAGTGGGGCTGTAAGTCCTGGTCCAGCAGGAGACAGAGAAGGTAAGCCTTTCTGGACACTGCACGCAGCCAGCTCAGTTCACTTCTGACCCCTGTAGCAAGACTGTGACACTCCCGCTGACATGCCAGGGGACAGCTGTTGCAGGCGTCCTGGTAAAAATGGAGGCCTTACCCCCACCCTGCGCTCACGCAAGCACCCACACAGAGAAAGTGTACGCTCACACGCATGCACACAATGTAATGATCACAGACAGAAAAGGAATGCCTTAAAGGAGAACCCAGAGTTGTGTCATATTTCACATGGAGTTGTCAGGTTAGCTGGGCTGGGTTTGCACAGTAGCACTAACTTCAACTACACAGTGAGGCAGTAAGTACAAACACACCCTCATGCTCTGGCTTGGGCTGAACGTTTCAAGACTTATGGCTGAATGTGAAGGAATTTCTTCTTTTTTTGTACAGTATAGATATTGTACGCATAATTATAGCTATCTGTACTTTCACTTTCTTACAAGACTGAGTAACATGATTACTGTTAATATAGATTTGACTAAAAAGTAGTTAATTAGTTTCACTGATGATTTATTTGGAGGACTTGATTGGAATTTTTTATTAAAGATTCATCCTTGATGTGTTCACAGCTGGCAATGTTTAATTATGAATACAAATACAAATGCAAATACCCAGAGCACACAACAGAGCTTTGGGGATACTCACTCTCTATCACTGGATGAAAGGGGAATGAACTAAAAATATATGACTTGCTAAGCTTACTTTTTTATAGCATTTATAAGAGCAACGTGACTCAGTTGCCTTTATTTTTCATTTGGTACAAAAGAAATAAAGAAAACATAAGGAGAACAGATAACATATTTTTAGTCTCCTTAGACATTTCTTTTTTTTTTTGTGAGGTTGAGAACGTAAAATTCAATAGCCCCTAAAATAAAACTCAGTCTTCAGCCTTCTTTAAACTGCGCAGTTGTTGCTATCCATCACAGATTTCCATATCAACATGCTGCATAAACAAACTCAGACATAACAGTGGAGCTGCCAAATAAAGTAGGGGTAAAGAGAAGGTGGGGCAGGGATGATCCCTGTGAAATGTGGTACAAAAGCTCACAGCCCCTACAGCTCACTGTATCTATCTCAATCAGTTGGGTCTTAAGTACAGGAAGCGTGACTCCAGAGCATGGATTGGCATTCCTTGTCCCAGTTGCCTGGTCGTGGAGACAGAGATGAGGGGAGCGGTGGAATGAGATCAGAGTGCATGTGATTGAGTACCAAGCCAATTAGACGACTATTCTTGGTGTGGCAGTGGAGAGAAGAAGTCAGTTAGGCGTGGATGCAGGGGGACAGAAATAGCTCGGCAGAGTGGTGGTGGGCATACCTCAGTATTCATGGGTGTCTATATAGTTATCTGAGACTGCCCTGGCTCTTATCTTCCATTAAATGCAGACAAACCATGCCCTCTCAGACCTGTTTTTGGCATCTAATGGAGTGTAATGGGAAGAGTGGGTATCGCAAACTCAGGTTATTTAACAAACGCTGTCTTTGCAAAAAGCAGTATTGGGTGTGTTACTTGTTACACACATACACACACACACACAAATATATATATATATATATATATATATATATATATATATATATATATTGCTTATTAATTCCCACTAACAGCCAGTTGTTACTTACCCTTATAACTGAATTATGGTTTTGTGCTCCTGGTAGCTGCATGTTACACTTCAACACTGTATTTTGTTTAACTCCTACTCCTTACTTTCGTTCCAGTTTCAGTCCCTTGAATGCTGACAGCTTTGTGTTATGACAATATGGTCAGGTGAAAATCTGATTTTTTTTTCCTTTCAACAAAGGCAATATTTTCATATTGCAATACTGGCACATGAAAAATATTTTTGATGTGACTGTATTTTATTCAAACTCTGATCAGTCGACTGGAAGGAAAAAAAGTTGAGTCTTGTAGACCACGCTGGTTTTTACACTTTTAAGAAACTTGGCAGAAGCTGTTTCATTCAAGAAAAAAAAGAAAGGAAAATAAAAGACTGTGGTCAACGAGTCAGGTGAAGCATTTAAAAAGATTTCAGGCATCCATCTATTTTTCTATACCTGCTCATTCCAATGCAGGGTCATGAGGGGGTGGAGTCCCCCCATGCCCATGAACTATCCCAGCAGTCTGGCAAGAGGCATTCATTGCAGGGGTGATCTTAGACATGTTTTAACTAAACGATATAACAGAAAATCTTGTTAGTGGTGTAGGTTACAACAGGATGCTCGTTTTTTCCAGGAATAGCACCAAGAAACTACTCAAGTTTGACCAGCATAAACATCTGCCAGGAAAATTATTTGCTGCCCAAAAAGAACATTAGAGGAAGCTATAGTTTGCTGTTCATTTGGCAAACTGCAGTCCTGTTAAAGGCCTTTGCCTTCATGTTAAACAGTCCACTAGAATCACAGTTAATATGTGCACAAATAAAAACATAAATGTGCATATGCAATCATTTTGCCACGTTTAAACAGCTATGAATATGCATGGCTTTCAACCATTGCAATCAGTGAGAAATTGCACACATCTGCAAGAGACTGATTTCTGTTCCCATCAGCGCTGAATGGATGCAGGAACTCATTTGATTAATTATTTGCATATAAAAACAATGCATGTATTTATCTGACCTGGCAATGAAAACAGTAGCAAAGACTAAGTGCACCTTCAATAAATGCTTCAGGTAAATTATCACATTCATTGCAGAAATGCTGAGAATTTCATTAATTTGATGGTTTCACTTCGAAGGTCACAAGAGAATAATAATACCTTAATGGCAAAAACAACAGAGGCTATCAATTATGTTCAAAGCAAAGGGCCCAGATAAAGGGAATAAACAAATAAGAAATAGTTAGACTAGACATTCCTGTACAAAATAGTGCAATAGTGATAGAATAACCTTTGTCACGCATAGGTATTGGTGTGTAAACAGATATTAAAAACACAAGAAATTGTTCAGGTGATTCTTAATTACGGTTTTGTGAGTGAGACAAGACATCTTTTCTTGAAAAATGTACTCTGCAGAGATTCATTTTTATGTAGCATAGTCAGAGTAGACAGTTTTTCAGGACAGGGACATGTGGGCCTACAGTATGAGCTGTGATGCATTGGGCTTTGAGAAGTCAGAAAAACTAAACAAAAAAAGCAGTGTAAGTGCTGTTTTTCTACCATGACAATCATAGGAAAATGAGGAAATTATCTAAAGACAGACTCAAAAAGAAGAGGAGAATTGCACTTAACAATTTGCAGTCAATTCATCTGGCAGAATGGGTGCTCAACAAAAGGAGAAAATCCAAGATTACACATATATGCGTAGCTGTTGCCATGGGCAGGGATGACCTCCATTTCTTTGTTTTTTTGGGGGTTTTTTTTGCTACAGAACTGACAAAGCCTCTGACTGAACATCTCCAACTATCGCTATGGTTTGTTTATACTGTTGTGTTGAGTGCTGTCCAGTATGATTAGCAAGGTGTGTGACATTCTCCTTTGCACTCAAGGGGCTCCAGAGCAGTACCCAGAACAGAGCCATTTAATTTGGCAAACTACAGATTAGTCTATCAAACAATACAAAAAAAGAATCTCTCTAAAACAGATCCAATGCTAGCATTAAGACTGATGGTGTGCTAATATTTCCAGAAAACATTTTTTAAATCGGTTGATATTTCCATGAATTGCATTTGGAAAAGAAATCTCCTTTTTTATTTCATAAACCATTCAAAAACAGATAAATAGTAGTTTTTCTTGATATGACCAAAAAAACTCAAACCAAACAAAACTAAAATGTAAAAAAGACATGAACAACTATCACCAAGAGAGTATTTTATGTAAGGAGATTAGACTATTTTTTCCACAAGACAGGTGGGAACTTTAAAAATCTTCCATGCTCAACAAGATTCAGTTAAATATATTTAAGTAATTTATAATCCATTGGTGAAATAGACACACACTCAATTAAAGATTGAGCATCAGTAAAACTTTATTGAATTAATTTGGGATGTTAATTCTGTAACAACACCATGAGAGCAATAATCTAGCTTGTCTCAAACCTACAGTATACTGGTCCATCAAAAGGACTGCTCAGCAACTCTGCCGCACTCTTAAGCCCTGTTAGTCTATTTTAGCAGAGTTACATATACAAACTCTGGGTTTTCCAGATTAACATATAAATCGCTTTTTCACATCAATTTTCTTGTTTAGTTGTTATGAATTTGTGCACTGCATAGTTAGGTTGCACTGGTCCACAGCTCTTGTTTTATCAAAGAAACTTTGAACCTCAGAGTCATCAGAATGTAAAACATGATGAATATATCAGTGTGCCAGATATCATGACAGGTGCACAATAATGCAGAACAATCACTATAAATTATATCTAAGACAAAAAAGTAAATAAATTTGCTATCACTTTTCTCTGTAATCTTCTGTACAAACCAGTTATTTACACACAGTGTGAACATTTGGTTCTATCTGCTGTCATTCTTTGCCAGATGGATGGTGATTTGGCCACAGCACTTTCCAAGACTGTTAAAGAAGGGACTAACAAAAATATTCAGTATGCTGGCCCACACAGTCTGGATCCAGTGCATATTGATGAGAAGGAGCTGTACACAGGGCATGATCAGCCTGGAAGGACACAGGGAGAACAAAACATGAGCTAATGTAATGAATAGCATATTAAAATCTTTAAATTTTGCCTAATGGAGTTCCTACTGCAAGGAAACCGCAGTAAAGAAATTGTAGCGATCACTTTTACAAATTGATCCTGATGATATTTTCTGGAATATCTGCCACATGTCAGTGTAACAGTCCTACCAGATGTGAAGGCAGCTGAGCACAGCAAAGAGGAGCCCTGCTGCCAGTGACACCGGCACCGCCAGCAGGAGGGAAATGAAGCGGTAGCACCACAGTCTGGACACCTCAAACAGGGCGTGACTCCACAGCCAGACTTTATCAAAGCTCCGCACAGAGGGAGGTTCTGCAATCACATCCTCAAACATGACCTCAACACACAGAGACAGATACTGTAAGTGATTTCCATATAGGTATTAATGCTATGGTATATACTGTAAAATCTTCAGATACAGAATGCCAGTGATGGATCAGGCACATAACAAGTACAACATACTAATGGACCCTTTATAAACAATAATAGCTGCATGTGTACAACAATGTCCACTTGAGGTCAGCATAGTGCAACACACACTGATATCTACTGAGTGATCTTACTAGTCTGTATTAATTTAGGTGAAAACTGAGCTCCAAGACTCAATTTGTTTCAATGCATAGTAACAGATTAAGTCTTTACATTCTTCTTGATCATAAATACAACACTTATTATCCAGAACTTTTTGCATCAACATTACTCTAAAAAAAAGAAAGAACAGCAGTAAATACTTTGTGCAAGCTCGTCTTTTTCAGTTTATGTGTTTTACGTTGGTGCAGTCATCATGATGATGCAAACTGGTTACCTTTAGATTGCTGTTGACTCTTTTGGGATCCCTGTCGTGAATCAGAGGCCTTACGTCATCGTGGATGAAGTCGACATTTTCAGAGTGTACATCCATCTTTACTTCCGCCAGTTCCTCTGATGGTCTTGTGTCTTTCAATATCTGGTCCTCCATTTCTGCTCAGTTGAGCTGTGTCCTGCTTGCTACCAGTGGAGACATGGAGGATGAGCAGCTGTTGCTCGAGGATGGCCGGCTTGTTGCTGACACCCAGGTGGAACATAGTACACTGATGACTGCCCTGACCCTTTCTGAGGAATGCCTTTAATGGCTATGTGTGACACACTTTACACACAGTCCAATTTATACGTGCATGAGAAAAATCCATCACTCATAGTCTAAAATGAGCCCTGACTCTCTCATGAATACTTTGGGAGCGATGATAAGAGACAGTGCTTTGGCAGTGTCATTATCATAAAGTCCTTCCATCAAAAGGATGGTGGTGTTTGGTAGTTTTTGCCCATTTATTACATACTGTTCAACACTCCCAACAGCTTCTTGCCAGGAGCTGTCCTGCTAATTGCCCTTCTAAGTTGGAACTTTGCTCATTTACAGCGCAGAGCAAACTCTTTTAAGTTCCCTCAGGATGTAAATGTTCCACAGAGCATCCAACAGCGGACGTTATGCATTTGTTTCATAGAAATTAATCAAACATATAGTAAGTAAGTGCTTCTTACTAAACTTTGCTAGTTAATATAACCATGTCTTGCTGGACATAACATGCTTTACAGCTTTTTAAAATCTACAGCTATTGTCACTTTTGTGTGTGCTGTGTGCCTTAAAATGGCCATAATACCACTTTTTGAGGCTGCCTAGGTTTGAAAAAAGATGACATTCAGTGTCTGGATTTATAGCATATCTCTACAGCTGTCACATCCCTAACTCAGCGGAAAATTATTCAACCTTCACTTCTCTATCGCTCCCCCACTTCAACTTCAAATCATGCTTCATATGTGCTGTGGCTTGGAAGTTAGAAATCAAAGTGCTTTTGTTTTTCGTTTTGCGAATGACAGCAGAATCTCATCATAAGTTCTATAATTAACTAAATCTAGAAACAAACTAATAAGCACTTTGAGACGTGTTTTTCATGTGTAAAGTGCAATACAAATAAAATGTATTATTATTATTATTAAATTACCAGGCAGGTACATGTATTATTCTATCAGTGAGTTGACTGGTAGTGTAGAGCTTGGATTGCTGTGTGTACTAATCTGAGCTTTAACGGGACATTGTGTAACTTTTTCAGTTGTTTTCTGGCCAGAATCGATGTCTGCATTTATAAATGTGTTATCATTGGTGTATTGTGACCCCAGCTAAAAATCTGACACATTCTCCTAAGTGAAGAATTTTAGATTTGTTTCTGCATATGGCGGGTCAGCCGGTAGGGAAGCGCCATGACAGTCGGCCATCTTGAAACTACAAGTGGCTGAACAGAACAAACACACA
>JAPMNP010694675.1:0-11645 GCA_029874935.1 Atherina boyeri | reverse complement strand
TTGTCGGTCACAAGCATTTATGGTAAGTGCTGTTATAGGAAGCACCTGTTCGGTAATTTGGCTTTAATGAAGCTGTTGATCTTAAAGAAATGAGAAATAAAAAAAGTTTTGCTGATGGTGCACCTGCTCTTCTCATTGGAGAAGCAAACCTTTTATTTAACTTTACTGAGATTTTCTAATCTAGAAATATTTATGAGCAAGCTGATTAAGAGATTTAAAAATATTCAAAAAGATCTGCAGGAATTTAACCTTATAAAAAGAAAAAAGAAAAGTTTAGATGCCCTACTGTCATCCTGTAGATTTAGTTGAAAAGTGTAGTTTAGTCCTGAATGTGTGCTGATAAATGAGCTAACATCCGTCTCACCTGTTGATCAAATTTAATCCAATTATTTAGATCCCCAACTTATCTGTTCTTGTGGTAAATGAAGCTTGAGATCTGAGCCTCTGAGAAGAATTAGCTCCACTTCAGTGGATTCACTTTTTTGTTTTGTCTTTCTCTTTTCTTTTTCTATTTTGCGTAAAACAAAAAAAGCTGAAAAAGCTCAGTAACACTACTTGTATTTCATTGAACATTAAAATATAAATTCAAGATATGACTTAGGAAAACAGAACACGAAATAATGTGAATTACAAGGGGAGCACTTTTAGTTATGTTGCAGAGAGATGACCGATGATCAAGTAGTCCAGGCAGTTAAAATGTGAACTTATATCATAATAGTAAATATGCCACATAGAAAAAAAAACATAATCCAGACATCTTGACGGCTCTTTGCGGTCTGACCTTTTCTGTCAGCACATGCCGAACAAGGATGTACAGATCCTTCATCCATTTTAGACTTTTTCAACTTTTCAATATTCCTACTCTGAATGACTTCACCGCCAACAGGTCATCCTGCCACCGTGCATGTTGTCAGTTCATTTAGACAGTGAAAACTAAATAGGAATAACAAAATTGAAAGATGTATAATATGGAGAATTTCTGTTTAGTTGCAGTAGTTACAAGAAATGAGTTTAAGCAACTACTGAAGGTACTTTTTCCAGCTTTTCCCTCTTTCTGTTTAGTTCCTCTCTATTACTTTTAGTTTAGTACAAAATGTCTCCTAAAGAGGAAATTATCTTAGAAAAAGAAATTTTAAAAATCCAGTGGTGGATTAAAATAAGTAAAACAATATTAATAAATAGTTTCCCTTTGTGACATTACTGGACAACTAAATCCTTTTCTTGAAACAAGAAAAATAATTTTGAATGGATTTCCTTCCTATCTGGCTATTCCTACATGAAAGCTTCAGTGTTTTGCTGCTGCTCGTTCACAGAAAGCACACCAGTTGAGCCATTTCTAAGTAGAAATTAAAACAGGACAATGGCCTCTATTCCACCAGACTGCTTCAGTAATGTGCACAGGCTCTTTTAAGCTAGTGTGTGTGCTCGTAGTCTGCAGGGAACAATGCTGGATTCCTGCCGTCTCGCTGAAAACATCTCAAATAGAGCCATGGCTTCACTGCTGCCCATACAATCGATTGTTGTCAGCTCACCCTGTCACATTAGTGACATTTTAAATGACACTGTTTATGTAAATACAACTTTGGCTCTTTTCTGTGATGTTTGTTTTTTAAAAGGACATTTTCTGTTGATTAAATTAACCAAAACTGAACTAATAATTCAGGAAAACATAATTCAGTTAACTCATTCTTATTCCATTTATGACTTGAGATTTGAGCTTCATGATTTCATCACCCACTTGTTTGAAGAATAAAGTTTTGAAAAATTTAAAAAAAAAATTTTTTGACTAAGTTTGCTCCCCTTATGTCTTTTGATAGAGAGCTGGATTGAAAGGTGCCTCAATGAGAGTGAGAGCAAGCGATACTCGAGCCACACATCTCTGGGAAACATGTCCAACGACGAACGTAAGCAGGACAAACGCTGTTTAATTCACAGAGGAGAATGTTGCTGTGTTGTTTTATACATGCAAAAAAATGTTTTTTTTTAGTGTTTTCAGAGAGAAATAGGATCATAACAAAGTATATTTAGGTTTTGTCATACTCACATTTTGCCCATATAACTTAATTTAGGCTGACATGTGTTGCATATTACAGATGAGGAAAAAGAGAATAACAGGGCCTCTAAACCACATTCGACACCTGCTACTCTGGAATGGTAAGTTATAAGTTATTTTTTCTCCCAATTATTAGAAATAAACAACAGAAGAGTGGGAAGATGTAGACACCCAATACTATATTATGAATGTTAAAAATACGTTAACAGTCTTCTGAAACGCCCAAAACTCTAGACAGATTATGAGCTATGGCCTTAAGTCACCAGAGGGATTTAACATGAATGCTGATCTGAAGTCAGTTTTAATTAATTAATTAATTAATTAATTAAATGATAAACACATCACAGCATATTTTTGATGTCATGATCCTGCTCAGATGTGGCTGCATGTGGGATTTCCTTCATCATTCTCAGCCATGTCAGATTTAAAATTAGCATTAATTTGAATGTTCTCACACATCACACACAGATGTTTCTCGTCGAGAACTCTGGTTGCTTTGTTTTAGGTGCATCTTAAAGACATTTTGTATTTAAAGCAAATCCAATTTATTTGTTTTAACCTTATTCCTGCATCTGATCCAAAACAAATCTTGTAACACTGGAATTAGTTTTATTCGCCCTGATGTGGGAATTATTTCTAAACCCAGCTCGACTGAGACTTAAAACTCTCACAGAATTGTAAAGGCGAGCAGCTTTCATGCAACATCAAACCTTCTGCATGCTTTGAATGCAAATACACCTTTAGTTTATATGTCCAATCAGCCATGACACTTATTAGTACTGATTTACCCAGCAGTGTCTCTTTGCAGCAACATGCTTTCTTAAGTGGATTGTTGCAGGCTTAAATGTGGCTGTAATTCATGTTTGCAATAACTGTAATGTTCTTTTTACTGTGCAACAATTTGTACTTCTCCAAAGGCAGCAGTGATAAGTTATTCTAATATTCTAACCAACTAACAAATATGTATAGATTATTTGCATTTGATTCAGTGTTGCTCTGAAGTAAATATCTCTCTATTGGCAACCTTAATGGAACTTTTTTTTATTGGCATTTTGGCTTTTCTTGAGCCATTAGACTGCCACAACTACTGTCAAAACAGAAATTCATATTTCCAGACAAATGGGAAATCCTCATGAGAGAATGAAAAAGTTTTTTTAGGTTACAAAGAGGGCGATTCATTTAACAAGCACGGTTCACAAAGCAACACGACTAAACTCTTTAATGCAGCTTTCTTTAAGTTAGCATGTATCTATTTGGCACAAACTATAAGATCGCAGAAGATCAACTGGTTGTGCAACATGATAACAACAACCAATCCTATTACAGTATTGTATGAAAACATAAATATGTCAATCAAGACACACAACTGAATTTGACTGTATAATTGAGCGTTTGCACCTTTTAAGCATCAGTTTTCTGCTCTGAATTATTTAGTCCAACTTGCACTTTTTTTTTACGTGATGTTCAAGGATTATAAAAATAACATTTTTGCTCAACAATTGAGGAAAACTTAAAAAAAAAAAACTACAGTAAATATACTGATGTTCATATCTGGCTCATATCTGGATTATCATCATTTATTCTGAAAGGCCTGGTTTTTATGGCTGCCTATGATGATGGTCATATACTACTTTTTATCAGAGTAAGAAAGAGTTGTGTGTTTAAAATGGTGCATCAGTTTGTATCAACTCAAATTTGGCCTAAATTAACAGAAATAAAACTAATCACAGCAGTATTATCTTATATTCAACACATCTATCAATCTAAAATCATATGATTATATTTTGGTAAAGCAATAAGTCGTGTCAGTATTATTATTTTATTTATTTTATTCTTCTCTCCATTGATTGTTTGACTATTTTATGAATTCTGATAGTGGTGTTAGATGCCATCGAAGTTCCATAAACAATTATCAAAGTAATTAACCATATTTTATCAGTTCAGTTGGCCACCTTATGATGTAAACACTGCTGTGTAGCTTAATTCATAATAAAACCTAATATTACATCAGTTGTTCACATGTTTTATTTAAAGTAATTTATAAAGTTACTAGAAATGGCCGTTGTCTAACTGAAAATAGCTATTTTCTCTGCAATGTATGAGGGCCAGTCTGATTTTAGGGGAAAACAAACATAATATCTTAAATATTTCTGTCCTAACATTTAATTTTCCATACAATCTGTATGGAAAAATGATAAAGAGGAAACCATATAGTGAGTGAAAAAGTTGTTGTGACTCAGGTTTCAGTTTTAGGTCTATTTCTGTTTAGCATCATCCACTGTGAAGAGGTTTTAAAGCTGCATCAAGGCTTTGTGTTATTTCACATTGAGTTCTTTTATGAGCCTTTAGGGGGCATAAATAGTCCAAAATAGAAAAAATACATATCTTAAATGCTAACACATTGTTTTTAGTAGTTCATGTTTCCAACAGTTCTTGTCATATTGACCGAGCCAACACATTTCACTTTGAATTGCTGTCAGCTTCGGAATTGATTTATTTCTCATTCCTTTCACTTAATGTTGTTCATTAGTGTACATGTATTTAGTTAGTGTAAATGTCAGTGTTAATCAACTTTACAAAAATTGTGCGTGTTACAAACCATTTACTCAGGTTACAGTTCAGTGTGATTGTTTAGTTATCGACATGTAAAATATTTGAATGAGTTTAGCGCCGTTATAGCTCTGAAAACAGACAGTAAAAGTATCCACATTTGGAAAATTTGACAAAAAAATGCATCTGATTTGATTCAATGAAGCATGTTGAAAACATTTTCATATTCTCAACAACTATATCCAGGGGAAAGGTTGTTGTATTGTCCTGAGTTGTGTGGTACAATTATTGCCACGCCTAATTAGTGTCAATGTTTGTCACTGACAGTTGACATTTGTTTTGTGATATGTGCTGTTTTTTAATTACAGTGAAAGTTTCTGGCGAAATTTTCTCTTAGTGATGTGTGCTTCTAAACAAATCCAGCAACCACATATTGAATATAACCTTCACACACTTACACAGGGAGTTGCAGCAACCATTTTACCAAAAATATCAGGATTATTAAAGGTTTTTCTTTAAGATGTGACCCTCTAATCTGTGTTGTGTTGTGTCACAGGTTGGAGGAAAACTATGAGATAGCTGAAGGTGTGTGTATACCCAGAAGTGCCCTCTACATGCATTACTTAGACTTCAGTGAGAAGCATGATACGCAGCCTGTGAACGCAGCCAGCTTTGGAAAGGTGAGATTCAAACATCAGTGGTGATGAAGATCAAACAAGCTCATCATTTTCATTCTCATTCAAAAGCTGTTTATATATTTGACTATGATTCTTATTAATACGGTCTGGAGATATTGAGCTGCTTTTGATGGAGGATGCTCTGTTCAGTGTAATCTTAGCAAAAGTCACTCAACAGATTCAACGCAAAAAAATGATATGAAAGCTGTGATATCATCCACCCACTCGGCTCCGAGCTCCCGTCTGACCCCTTCATGCCCGGCTTGGTTTTAGTGCTGCAGCTTCGACTGCTGTGTTGAAGCTACATCATCTCAGTGTGAACACATAATCTAAAGCCAAAGGAGACGTGCTTTCGTCTGTTCCCACAACCCCAAGAAGTTCTTCAGCCTTGCTACCCCCAGCCATCCCCTGTACCCTGGACTCTGGCCCCCACCCCCCCAAACCCCAGCCCACCCCCGCCCCTCCACAGCTCCTGTCGGAAGATATTGAAAAAGAGAAGGGGCCTGGATTAATGTGTAATTAAAAGAAATTTGGAAGGGTGAGATGTTGCGGAATGTTAGATCAGTGGCTGGAGCAGTGTGGGGTGTCCTTTAGGAAGGCTTCATTGATTCGGGACAAAAAAATGAGAGAGGGCCCGGACTGCCTCCCTGTCTGCTCATTTATCAAGCGGGGCCTGACAGAAACTTCACAGCTTGGCCTCTTTTTTCATCCCACACAATGGAGAGCTACACTGTTTGCTAAAGTTTCTGCACCAGGAGCTGGACCGAAGAGCCAATCTCTCCAGGCAAAAAAAAGAGAGGAAAGAAGGAAGGAGGGAGTGGAGATGAGAAGGAGAGGAAGAGGGAGAAAGACTGAGGATGGTTGGATAACGAGAGGGCTGTTGATGAAGGAAAAGTAGAACCCTTGGATGTCATAAATGGAAAGCTTTTTTAATGTCACAGATATCTCTGTGGATACTATGAGAAAATCTTAAAAACTGTATTTACTTTACAAGTCTGGGATTTTCTTTAAGTGTCTGTATGATTTATTAGATGCAAATAGAAAAAAAAATGGTCACAATTTTCATGCCCTACATTGTCATTGCCTCTACTCTTCTTTCCTCTTTACTTTTAACAGCAGCTACTCCTAAGTAGCTGCTGTTAAATGTGGACATAACATTTATTAGATCAATTGTTTAAAAAAAATCAATCTTTCATTCCTTACTTGCTGCACACTGACAGCTTTTATATCCCCCTACAAACAGATTATAAGGCAGCAATTTCCAGCACTGACTACCAGAAGACTGGGAACAAGAGGCCAGTCCAAGTAAGTTCCGGCTTTACTCTTTAATAAAAACTGTACAAATATTTTCATTGAGGGAAAACTCAAAATACTGAAACAAAAGATTTGTGTCAAGTCAAACATGTAGCAAGAACACTGGGACAAATTAATTCAACTATCTAAGAATAGTTTGGTTAAAATTTTAATTAAATAGATTAATTTGGAGAATATGTAGTAAAATCAGAAAAAAAACTTCTATTCAACATGAACTGCATTTTTATTTCATCCAACTGTATATAAGTAGTTGAATATGAATAAACTGTTCATTTTCTTAGACATATTCTGTTGTGAACCTGCTGTTTCTGTTCCTCAGGTACCACTACTATGGCATCGCAGTGAAGGAGACCTCCCAGTACTATGACGTGATGTACTCCAAAAAGGGGGCGGCATGGGTGAACGAGACGGGGAAGAAAGAGGTCACGAAGCAGACAGTGGCGTATTCACCGCGCTCCAAACTGGGGACACTCCTGCCAGAGTTTCCAAATGTCAAAGACCTAAATTTGCCTGCCAGCCTGCCAGAAGAGAGGGTAAACAGGAGTTTTAAAAGTCCATCCTTGCAGCCCCCACCTCACCTCACCTCTCTCTGCCATCTCACCATCTCTGCGCCCCCCTCTGGCTCTTTTATCTGGCTTTGCGTTTAGAGAAGGACCTTGAGGATTTATGTGCTGGCACCTCGCTAACTCTTAATCTTTTGGGGGGGATAATAAGATCGAGCAGCGGACAAAGGACAGGCACTAGCTGTCCAGCTTTTAAAGGGGGGCCATGATTTTAAATGGTTTGTGTTTTGCTGATCTCTAAAGCTTGTTTTATATCTCTCCGCTTCAGCCTAGACCTGTAACATGTTTTTATAGGTTCACATGCTTTGTTCAAGATTTACTTTCTTGTTTTTGCTACACTTGTTTTTTTTAGTTTCTCCTAGAAGAGAAGAAAGCCTTTAAGTTTGTGCTGCAGTTTTATTAATACTCATTTGTCAACCACAGGTGTCAACCTTCATCATGATGTACAGAACACACTGTCAGAGGATACTGGACACTGTCATTCGTGCTAACTTTGATGAGGCAAGGCTTCTTTAAATTAGATGTCCGTTCAAGTTCTGCTTCAGTAGATTCACTTTCTTTCAACTTCTGTCTGTAATACTGATACTTACATCCTATGTGTTGTCTGCAGGTCCAAAGCTTCCTGCTGCACTTCTGGCAGGGCATGCCGCCCCACATGCTCCCTGTCCTTGGCTCCCCCACTGTTGTGAACATCGTTGGAGTCTGTGACTCCATCCTCTATAAGGCCATCTCTGGGGTGTTGATGCCCACCGTCCTGCAAGCACTGCCTGACAGGTGAGCACCTGCTGCAATCTTTGCTCATAATTAGTCTGCTGGCTCTAAATCTGTATTTGAACAAGATGTTTTTTGTTTGCTCCTCAAAATCATAACAAGCATCTATATTGTATATAGCACGCTGTGTTAATTAAAGCTTTGGTTAACAGTATGAGGACAGTTTTAGCCCTCATGCATCCTTGTTGTTGTTTTTAAATGACCTATACTTTAAATGCTTGTGCACAGCTTACACAGCAATACTATGAGTACCATTTATCACAGTCATTGCAGAAAAAAGTTCTATCAAACTATAGATTGCATTTAAGAATGTTTAATTTCAGGTTGAATTAGTTTGAGATGAAAATGTAGGTCCAAAAGCTTTTTCTTGCAGGTACGCTAAAGTGTGACCAATGCAGAAAAATCTACTGGCTTGTCCAGATCAAAGTGACAGCTTGGCAGCTGTTGACACTTTATTATGGTTATTTTGCCAGAAATAAAAGGAATTATGCATCTTGTACACTGACAGAAGTGGAGTTGGAAGAATGCAAATAAATGAATAGCTAATTAAATTAAATTTGTCCTATTTGAGACTCAATCTACAGTGCAGAAAAAACAGTTTAAAGAGTTTAAACATTGGAGTTATTGCATTTTCTGACAAGAGAAACTTAAACCATCCCTTCAGGAAGCCGTCAGATGAAACTGTGATTAAAAATACTCACCAGTCTGCCCTGTTGTCTATCCTCTTCCCAGTTTGACTCAGGTTATCCGAAAATTTGCCAAACAACTTGATGAGTGGCTTAAAATAGCACTTCACGATCTCCCCGAAAACCTGAGAAATATCAAATTTGAATGTAAGTAAACCACATCTCAATATGGTGTCTACTTCTTAAGAAAATATGGATTCTGTATATTTATGTAAGATCAGACCCTCACAGGTTAAATAATGTTTTTGTTCTGCGTTTTTATTTCCAGTGTCGAGGAGATTCTCTCAGATTCTAAAGCGGCAAACATCATTAAACCATCTATGTCAGGTGTGTGTCGGTGTCTGAATGTTTTTAATAAAAAATCCAAATGAAAAACAAAGCTGATAAGGGATTCACACATACTTGGGTAGGTCATATTGTTGATTTATCTGTCCGCAGGCATCGCGGACTGTGATAAACAGTGCAGACATCACCTTTCAAATGCTGGAGGATTGGAGGAATGTGGACCTGAACAGCATCACCAAGCAGACACTTTACACCATGGAGGACTCGCAGGAGGAGCACAGGCAGCTTATTATCAACTGTAAGCCCATGCTGTATAAATGATTCCACTCTAACGCACCCACATGGGCAAAGAGTTAAACTTAACGCCCACATAAACATGCTGAGGGACAATCATTCCCACGGCCAGCAGAGTCAAAGCATTGCTGATGGAGATCAAAAGGTTAAACAAGTTCACTCTCCTTTCAAACACCCTGTGGAGCTATTTCAATTCACTCGCTCTTGACAGGAGCAGAGGTCACTGATATGTAGACGTTCATGCATTAAGATGATGTTTGTGTCCAGATTCTTGTTTTTAACATGAACTGATTTAAGAGTGACCTGATATTCTTCTTCTTCCTGTCACAGTGTATCAGGAGTTTGACCGTTTATTAGAAGAGCAGTCACCAATTGAGGCGTACATCGAGTGGTTGGACTCCATGGTGGACCGCTGCGTCGTCAAGGTGAGACAGCACAAACATTTTCTTAACAATCAGACAAACTGGTTTTTAAACTTGACTCAGCTCATTTTTGCCCTGTGCATAGATTTTTGGAAGTACCTTTATTTAGTTCAAGCTGCACCAGTGAAGAAGAAATATTATCTGTGATTGATGCTAGATGGTTTAGTTCAAATTTTGACCATCTTCCTTGTAAAGACACCTGTGGGTGAAATCCTCTGGCCTCTGCATGTCCTTTTCACTCTGAGGCACTTGCTCTACAATCCTCCCAGTTAATGATGTCTTCAAGCTTCCCATTTGCGTCCATTATGTGCCAGATATGGGCTTGTAAAATTTGGTCACCCTGGCAACGTCTTGCACCGCCCAGACAAGAGTTCAATAGGAAGGCGTGTCCCTGGGGGCAAATTAAATAGTTGACTTGTTGACATGTTTTTCGTTCCTGAGGGTTAAGCCCCAGTTCGAACCCAGGGGTTAATTCTACCCCGGCATCCCCACCCTTCCCCCTCTTTTCTCATGGAAATGTTCTCTCTAGGTGGCAGGGAAGAGGCCCGGGTCCTTGAAGAAGGTGGCCCAACAGTTCCTGCTAATGTGGTCATGTTTTGGTACCCGAGTCATAAGGGATATGACCCTCCACAGTGCACCCAGCTTTGGTGAGCCACTAATGCTTCCTCATTTTACTATTATGCAACAGACAGGAAACACCCAAAACAGTTCATAGTTTTAAAATGATTTCATGCATATTATAGCAGCCATCACAAATGGACTAACATGAAATTAACATTTGCAGATTATCTGGCATTTGATGTTTTATCTTCCTTCTAAAGTTTTTTAATCATATTATATTTTAAAGAATAAATGGCCTTGATTATAAAATAAGAAAGGATGAGAGAGTGCAATGCTGCTTTAAAAGCTTGCTGTGTACAGCCAAAGTTTGCAGAGTGAAGAGCAGTAAAAACAAAAGAAAAGAAAATGGCTTCTCTTTCCTCTATTTGTGTCTTTTGGCCCTGTCTGTGAATATCAAAGACACAGCTGGTAGCAGTGTTTTGATAAAGCAGGTCTCTGTGCACAAACAGCTAATTAACAAAAGCTGCCCCTCCCCTCTCCCGATGTGTTTGCCTGTCTTTTCCATTTTATGACCGGTCAGTATTGCACCCCGCTCCCCTGAATAGCCACAAGTGTTTATTATGCACACGGCAGCAGCAGCGACCGGCACAATGACACAATTGTCATGACACTCCCTCACATGCCACGGTCTCATCGTCCGTGCGACCTCAGGGTCAGCTGACATATTTCTGGCACTGAGTTGGTACACGGAAACAAGTGCGCTCGCTTTTTAATCACAGCTGCCGTCCTGACTGTCCTCAGGATGTGATGTCATCACACATTTTTAGACAATCTTAATTGTCATCATCTTTTAGCTCATGGATGGGGTTTTATTTGGTATTATTTGAGTAATAATGATATCATTCCACATGTGTTGTCTCCAGGCTCCTTCCACCTGATCCATCTCATGTTTGATGATTATGTACTTTACCTGTTGGAGTCCCTGCACTGCCAGGAGAGGGCAAACGACCTCATGAGGGCCATGAAAGGCGAAGGCAGCACAGGTGAGGCCAGTGCTAGTCTGGTGTTTTAAAGATGTACTGATCTGGCTGGGAGTGAGGATGTCTACCTGTGTTGTAGCCACTTATGCAATTTGTGTTTCATTTTCTTTTTATCTTGTGAGTCATGTCTAAGATATCAGAAACATTGAGGAGTCGGCAGGGATAGTTTACAAACTATTTTTCATAAAATTAAAGTTCAAGTTTTTTCAATACTTGATCAACCCTGAAAGCTATTTTTTCACACTTAAGATAATCTGATCCCAGCCCACCAGATTTGAAGATTTGTTGTTTTGTGTATTTATTTGTGTATCAATGTATTTAACAGGAACAGTGCACATCAATAGACATAACTGTAAATGTACCAGAGTTGGCTAAAAGGCTATTTTACACATGTAATGCCTTAACAGGTGTTATACTCACTCTCATAAC
>JAPMNP010694613.1:0-10367 GCA_029874935.1 Atherina boyeri | reverse complement strand
GTCTTCTCTACTCCTCAGAACCTGAGCGGAGTGGGGCAGGAGCTTGTGGCCCCCCCAGTGGAGTTGATACATCACAACTCCAGTCTGTTTTAGGCTGCCTTTTAGTGACTGCCATTGGTTCACAGCCATTTGAATGCAGAAATACTCAAAAATGCAATTTGAGCTTAATTTTCTAAAGATATGTCCTCTAGCTTTACTGTTAACACGAAAAACGTGATTTTCATCAGAGTGGGTCTTTAAAGAAATGACAGAAAGCTTCTCTGAGAGGGTTCAGACTGATGAAGAATGAAGCTGGACCAACTCTGGTTCTGACTCAGATACTGGATTTAGATATGTGCTGGAACATTTTTTTATTAAATCATTGCAGCTGTTTGTTTGTTTTTTATATATGTATTTTCCTTTTTCTGAAAACCTGGACAAATGATGGTTCTTTGCAGTGCTGTAAATGAAGAATTGAACTGTATTCTGTCTGAAGAAGACTCATCTACATGAACAAGAAGTCACAATACCCTCTTCTTCCCATGATTGGATGATTTAACTCATCCCAAATCCATCATTCTCTCACAAACACACCCAAGCGTATAGAAGCTCACCACAGGTGTGGAGGACATGACGTCTGGAAGAATTCCAGGACCGGGTCAACCTGACTGGGATCATGGTAGCAGGAGGCAGGGCGGACCTCCAGCCACGCTGCCAGAGCAGTGAATGTCCATCACTTGCAGGGGCGTTGTTCGGCAGACCAACCAGAACCCGACAGCACTGATTGAAGAGTGGGGTGCGGTCCTTCAGGATGACATCTGGAGGGTGTTCCCGTCCATGAGGAGGCGCATCATTGCCACCATCAATGAAGTCGAGGACGGGGTCTTTTTCTGTAACCGGCCTTTATGTCAAAACGTGAGGCTTACATTTTTTTGTCCATTTTTGTTTGCTCTGTCACTGAATATTTTGCTCAGTTTTTATTTTCATTTCACGTTTGGTTTTGCTCTGTAAAGCATTTTGGCGTGCTCCTATTCTGAAAGATGATAAAGCTTTTCAAATGGAATTGAATATTGTCATGAAATATAAATATGTAATTTCCAAATTAAAGACAGAAATCTTCATTGTTCCACATATTTTTGTTAAACAGAACCAACTTTAAATCCGTAACCAACCAGTGTGTGAAATATGGGAGGACAGGAGGTGAGGGTGGAGGGGTTTGATGGTTTGGTGGGCATCTGTTTCTCTTAAAAACAGATCCACACATTAGTTAATTCCAGAAGCTAAAAAAACAGCCAAACTTGATTGATAATCAGTCTGTTTACTCTGCAGAATTATGTTTAAAGTTCCTTACCTCTGCCAGATAAAGGGTGTTTGGAAACCTTTAAAAAGCTTTGAGACCTTCTCCAATGTCAAAAACAATCTACATTACAAGCACAGACACTCGAGCCGTGTATTTCACATACTGATTGAAACAAAGTTAACAATGGAGGTGACGTCACACCTATTGATTGGCCACCCCATTAAACATTTCCCAGATACACCTCTAACTGATGCTCTAGTTTTTCTGTTAATTTACTCACCCCTTCTTTCTATCGTTTGACTTTTGTCTTTACTTTTACATCTAAATTCTTCTTTCAGCCAATCAGCAGCCTTAAAGGTGATCTATAGAACTTCCGTCCTCCCGGTCAGTAGTCGGCGTTTTCTTGCTCCTTGCACCGTGATGTCAAGCGATGAGTCTTACGTGGTAATGTATGGGATTCTTTCTTGTGTGTGCCATTACACACTGCAACACTCACCGTGTAAAACATGTTTAGATCGCAAAAAGCAGACGGTAGTAAATGCAGATTAGCAAACGATCTGGCATCCCATGTGCTCCACTTCTGATGACATCAATGGCCTGATGCTGTTAGCTGAGAGACACTTCCTGTCAAGGGGGATGAGGCACCCAAAGGGAAATATTAACAAAAATCTTATTTTTGGACAAAATATGTATTTTTCTCCAAAATGAACACTTATTCTACACCTCTGTAGCTGTTCTGTGGGTGTATTATTGTTTAAAAAATGTTTTTATGAAAAAGTTATATAAATCACCTTTAATATTTAACTTCATGATCATGATAAAATGTACTTAAAGCATTTTTAATTTATATTTTCACATATACTTCTGTGTATCTATTTCAAATCTATTAAATGATTTAGTTGAAGCATTCCTGATATCCCATAGGGAAGATGTTCCTTGGTGAACATCAGAGTTCAAACTTCAGACAGAAGAGACCCTTGGGGGGGTTCTTAGCGGTTTGAGCGCCCGCCCCATGTGCAGAGAATAGTTCTTCACTTGCAGTTGGAACCAGGTTCGAGTACCGGCCTGGGACCCTTTGCTGCATGCCACTCCCTGCTCTCTCCGACCCCTTTCTCCCCCAGCAACTATCAAGAAAAGGCCACTAGAGCCCAAAAATCCTCTAAATAAATAAATAAATAAATAAATAAGAGACCCTTGGGTGACACTTCTAGCATCAGTTGCCAAGGTGACGTACCACAATGAGAAACAGAATCTTTTTTTGTGACTGAACCTCTTCAGCTGCTGAACCACAGCTTCCGAATCTGGCTATTGGCACCAAAAATATGCAAACACAGAATGAAAACACCGGAGCCCCAGGTCGGTTTCCATTTGGCCTTTTTCTTTTTTTATTCATCAAAACAAAAATGTTGACTGCACGGCCACACACACAGACACACACATCAGGCTCCATCATCACAGTATTTCTATTCAAAGCTGGACCTTCCTGTGGTGTCGGTCAGAAACGGGCCGGGCCAACTGTTAGTTCACACATAGAGGCTACAAAATAAAAAGCAGAGTTACAGAGTCGGAAAGTTTCTCCAGCAGATACAGTGTTCAGTCTACAGTCCGTCAGCAAGGTGGCTTCAGCCGGACGCCGCCGGAGCCTGACCCTGACCCATCAGAACACAGGAGGATGGAGAGGAGGAGCAGGGCTTAGGCATGACCATCGCTCTGCCGGACCAAAGACGGCGTGAAGCAGAGAAACAGCCACCATTTTTACCTCAACGGTCACCTGACATAGGGAGCCAAATCAGAGGACGGCTTCCCAGCCAATCCCGATCAGAAGACAGACACAGAAACACGAGACGGACACGGGACAGGAATCATTTCAGTGTTTGCAGCGTCCTCCACAACAGAGCTGTCAGCAGAAACTGGGAGGACACGAGGACAACAGGAAGAATGTCACAGTTTAATCCTGTTTTCATTTCTAAGCTCTTATTTTGAAAGGAAAAAAAATGGAAATATCCCTACAGTAATGATGAGGGAAGCTCTGGATTTGAAACAAAGCTGTAATCGGATAATTCTCTGTAACAGCAACTTCTCACATGAAAATCAATTCTCATCCGTCAGATTATTTATGGTTTGATGAATAAACTAGAAAACACAGAAGAGGACTGCTTTAAACTCAGAGCTGACATCCTCAAACATCTCCATTTGTACAAGAAAACTGTCAGGAAAATCCAAAATGAATGATTCATCATCACATCATCCTCAGAACTGATCTATCGGAAACATTTCCATCTTGTCTGAACACACAGATCCGCTTTTAATTCGTTTTCAGACGGGTCGTCGTCTGTTTGGATTTTCTGAAACAGGAAGTCAGCTGAAGACGAGCCTGACCAAAGAGTTTCCATCCTGTCAAACACATGTCACAAATAAATTAACTGGTCACATGATCCATGCAGGAAGTTCTGGACCGACGTGGATGGACGGAGCGAAGCAGCAGGAGAACAGCTGTTTCTGAGCCAGATGTTGAGGTCATGTGACCAGCGGCAGCAGATGATCAATCTCCCTAATCTGTGGCATCTTTATTCCAGAGGCTTCAGCCACATCTCACATCCCTCGTCATCCTCGGGTATCTCAGGACGGATGTCGAGATCTTCCAGCATCTCCACGGAAACCCTGAGATGTGGCTGAAAGGTCAAACACCTTTTTACGGCTAAAGGATCGGGAGTGGGCGTGGTTTCAGACGCTGAAACAACCCCAGCTATCAGACGTCAGACCACAAAGATGGAGTTAAATAAAGGAGAATCTCATCTGCTGCTGCTGCCGCCTCGAAATCTGGTCCGACCGGCGGTTGTTCTGACCTTTGAGTGGAGCTAACAAGAGGCTAAGCGCTTCGGGACAAACAGAAAAAAAAGACGACATAGAAGAAGAAGTAGGAGTGTTCCCAGTTAATCACTTTAAACTTCTCTCGTGGTTACCTAGGCAGCTAGCGGACTAATTCATCATCTCTATAATCTGTTAGTCGTTAGTCAGTAAGTTGTTTTATGGGCCAGTAAGCAGCTGCTTTACGGCCCATGTTGGCTGTTTAACGCCCTGTCTCCGGGTTTTATCACCTGGCTGCAGGTACACACATCTGACTGCTGATTGGTGGAACCAGCTCTGACAGCCAGGAAGTCGTCCTGCATGTCGCTCAGGTGGCGTTAAGGAATGATGCAGGAAGTTTTAGTGGATCTCAGTTAATCTCTTACAAAAACAAAAAAATAAACTCAGTCCTGTTCAATCTGGAATTATCTTCATCAGGAGGAGGAGGAGGTGTCCATGATTAATTTCCTGTCGGCTTTGCTGCTTCCACTGTTTCCATTCAGGCTTCATCACCTCAGAGCAAAGGAGTAGAAGAAGAAGAGGAGGAGGAGGAGGAAGGTGGGGTGGGGGTGGGGGTTTGAGGTCAGGGCTGTGGATTCAGAAATATCAGTCCTTTCTGACCTTCCTGCTCCTTGGAGATCTCCGCAGAATGTCGTCGTCCTTCTGCAGAGGAAGAAGGGAAATTAAAATTTCAGCTCATTTAGACAAAAACTTCAAAAACTGATGGCCGGCAGAAACACTGCACCCACTCTGACACGCAATGGGAAAGCTGGAGGTGGAGGCAGGCGGCAGCAGATTTTCCTGCGATCAGTTCAGAGTCGTTACAGCTGCTGACGGATAAACTCTCAGGAAATACTCCCAAGAAGGCACAAAATCTTTCATTGTCACCACTTTAAATATTTCCACAACATTCCAGGACGTCATGCTGTTAAATCAGCTCATATCAAACAGTTTAATCTGATCTTATATGTTGTTTAAAATACATATAGATCAAAGTTTTCTGTTGGGAGTCTGTCTCTGGGAACAAAGACTGGAGGTGTGGGAGACTCAAATCCATCTGCAGAAATCTGGTTCAGCGTTTCCTACAAAACAACGATAAAAGCAGCGCTCACACTGACAAAAAGATTTCAGCCCAAATATAAAGCTGGTGTTATGGTGGACAGCTGACCGAGTTACACTAGAAATATAAACTAACTGTCTTCTTTATCAGGTTCCACCTAGTCAGCCATTCTGAAGTCTCTTCTTCAGAATGGTCTGAAGAAGAGAAAATATCCAGTGAGCAGCAGTAGTCTGGACCAAAATGTCTGGATAAATAGGGATGGTTTCCAAACCCGGTTTCAAATTAGATAAGCTTATCGGTCCGCGTGGACCGTCAGACTTGGTCTCGAGTCGGTAGCAGTACGTTCAGGTCGTATTCATCTTTTGCAGGAGCCATATGCTGCGGTCTCATGAAGAATGAAAGCCTGGTTAAAGTGCGCTGAAGTCTGAATAAGAGATTAGATCTGGGCTTTATGTGCCATCTGACCACGGCGATTGGCCCGACCTGGTTGTTGGACAAGTAGGCCTGGGCCGGGTTGAAAGACGTCGGATTCCCGATTGAAAGCCCAGATGAGTGGGGGTGAGATGGTGGAGGGGGGTGGTGGTGATGTTACTGTGCGCCAGAGTGACCCCAATGATTTTTAGGGTAAAGGGCGACAATAGTTGACAATAGATCCATGCTGTCGGCGGGTATAGTTAGCTATGTAAACAGGAATGTAAGTAGTAGTCTATAGACACAGAAGTTAGCATTAGCCCCACCAGCTAAAGTGGAGTTACTCGGGCCCTTTTTACTTGGTTTTGGGCTTGTGCCCATTTGACAAAAGCTCATCTGACGGGGGAGAGTCTTCGGACACCTGTGGCGATGATCGAGATCGGCCAGTCTTGTTCGTTTGAGGAGATTGTGCCTTTAAACTCAAGCCTAACATTGTATTGCCTCCTCCTCCTAAACAAGCACACGCCGCAGGAACTGACGGGAGGGGGGACTGTTGTGTTCTCACATGTTTGCCTCGCGCTCTGTCAAAGCTCCGCCCACCAGTAGTAACACCGGTAAGATGGCAGAGCGAAAGGAAAGGTCTGGAGTTTGGCTTTACTTTACAGAAAGAGATACTGGCAATGCAGGCTGCCGTAAGCAATAAAAGCTTTGCTTTGTTGTTTTAAATGTTAAAACAATAAACCAATGAATGCAGTTGCTGTAGTTGGCCATTTGGTCGCGGGGTATTTGCATAGATCTCGTCCTGCTTTGGTTGAAAGTGAAAGCTGCGTTCCTTTCATACCACTGGTAGATGAACTGTAGTGACGATAGCCCATATTAATGCACACATTAACAGGTTTAAAGCTAAAAAGCTGCTATTGTGTCATCACCTCTTCTGCTGTGGCCTCCTTCTCTTCATCCTTCTCTTCTTCCTTCTCTTCCTCCTCCTCCTCTTCTTCGTCCTCTTCCTCTGCAGGAGCCTCCTCTTCATCACCCTTCTCTGCAGCTGGAAGAAAACATCCATCATTGACATACTGCAGGAACAAACAACACAAACAAAATAATCTGTTATGAAGTCAAACCTGGACTGCTCTTCTCTGCTTCCACGACCTTCTCCTCCTCTGCTTCCTCCTCTCCCTCCTTCACATCTGGCTGAGGTTCGTCCGTCTTCTTGTACTCTGCTGGTGATGCTGAGCTTTTCTTCTGCACAAAAAACAGGACAGATCAGTTCAACTTCTCACGAGAAGTCAAATTTTAGTTGAACTTGAAGAGAAACAAGGTGGACACAGATTTTCTTCTTCTGGGTATTTGAGTCTTCATCTTCAGGAGGAAACTGGATGAGATGCTGAATACTAAATCGGCTGTGATGGAAACGACAGAAAAGATAAAGCTGGGAATTTACTGATGATGACCGTCTCCCAGCAGCCTTTTTTTCATCTGCAAGATTGTGGTGGTCAGCTGCTGGAGGAGGAACAAGACGCAGGATGTCTGTTCAGCTTGCTGCTTCTTCAGAAGAAGCAGAAGAACCAGAGACAGACGCGTGTTTATCAACTTCCACCAAAATCAAGAAATTTGTCATTTTCATTTTTGTTTTTAGTTTTTATCTTTTTTCTGATCTGAATTTGTGGGTTTAAAAACAGCCTAAACAATGTTGGGAACATGGAGCCGCAGTAAACTGAGGGGGGACCTCTTCCACTGTTGCACCACTAAAGATGCAGCAGAGCAGCTGTCCTACTGGAGATGTTGAGCGGTGAAAATGGACGGAGAAGGTTCAGAAAGTGAAGCTGTAGCAGATGTTGGCATTGAACACGATGGCGAACAGTTATCTGGAGATACTTTGGTCCATGTCCAACCTTTTAAAACCAAACTACAGGTTACTGAAGACGGTGTCCAGATAAAGCTCAATCATCTGAAATCAGTTTCATTTTTTCCAAAGTCGGTGCTTTTTTTGCACATTTTCTCTAAATTCGCTCCAAAAATTTGAAACATTCGGATGGAAACTTGACTACTGGTAGATGCATATGTTGGAGGTGGATGAAAATCACCACCATCACAATCCATACAGCCAAAGACCTGGTTCTGATATGGCCTGAGGAGAAACACTCAGGGTGAAGATCAAGACTCTGTGGACATTAACATTTCATTTGTACAGTTCTCATGACAACAAATTAATCAATTCAATCCAATCTACTGCAGAATTTTTTCTCTCAGTCTGTGGAAATATGGCTCACACCCAGTCGAGGAAAACAATGAATCCGGAATAATCAAAAAATACTGTGAAATATAATTTTGTTTCAGGACTAAAAGGACTAAAGTTCCAGACTGAGGGAAAATTGGCCCATGAAAGCTGAAGAGGTCAGAGGTCAGTGGCTGCTCCACTCAGGGTTAGGGTGGTGCTCTTTCCTCTGAAATAGCAAACAATCATTCTTGGGCTGGAGACAAAGAACTGGTTCCAAGTTGGGATCTGTCTCAGATCAGAGCTGGAACCAGTCGGGAGGAAAAATCTTATGTGTCTGACCTCTGACCTCAGATATAAGGACGACAACCTGATCTCAGCCGTCAATAGCCATGTTCACTTGGGCTTCATTTCTTCAAATGGGATACAGTTATGATCAGACGTGTGCGATTATTCTGATCGACGCGTGTTTGCAAACGTCACCTTTGACCAGAATGAACCATTTTTCTGGAAACAGCAGCAGAAGGAAAAATGGTGATTTCTGATGAAAACACCTCTGTGTGTGGCTATCCATCGACTTCTTACTGATGTCAGTTTCTCCCACCACAACAATTTCAAATTTTTTAAATTCTTTCAAAATTTCAAGTAATATTCATGCATCACATATAGACAAGCTTTGCTTCGGTCCTGGCCCGTTTTCTGCCCTGGTCCCATCTATTAATTTTTTTTAAAGAAACAACTGATTTATGCAAACGGCACGATGCAAGCTATCGAGTTGGGATTATGTTACACTGATGTACAGCTGATGTGCAGTAAGGATCACTTCTATCAGACAATCGGAATATGTGTTTTCATAAACACTGATCGGAACAACAATCGGCATGAGTCACCCATCTTGATTGGAATAAAATTTGGATCCGCATGAGTGTGATCGGATCAGATTCTTCCCATTGGTATGATTGGTATGTTTTAATCCGGATACTTGTGCCCGTGGAAACATGGCTAGTGACACGAGAACACAACAGAATTAAACAGCAGCACCACAGCGACATAACCAGGACCACAAAGGCACGACGTGAAGCTACTCTAACAGAAGCAGGGTTATTCACCGGGCCGGAGGAGGCGGGGCGGTTCGGGTGTCCAGCTTCCTTAAACTCTTCCTGTAAGCTGGTGAGACTCAGCTGACCCTGAGCTGATCCTGACGATCTCTGTTGACCACCACAGAGTTAAGCAGCTGCTATTCTAATGTGAAAACAATCCAGTCAAGTTCTCCTGACAGAACATCTGCGGGGTCCAGATGTGAGAACTTTATGGAAGCCATTTATTGTAACTTCTTACATCTGTTTCATTGAGTTAATTGTACACATTGATTAATCAGTAACAGAAGTCAGAGCCCAGGCAGCGCAGGAGGAACATCCTCAGGTAAACCGGCGTTTGTCGCCGAGATATCAGACAGAAACTTGTTTTTAATTAGAGAAAATTGGATTTAAATCCAATGTGTGGTGGGTGGATGTGTTACCTTGCCGGTGCAGCAGAAGACAAAGATGAGGACGAGCGGTAGAGCCACGGTGAGGACGTAGACCACCCAGAGCCATGGACGCTCCTCTGCAGCACTCACCATCTGGGCTGCCAGACCAGGCTGCAACAACACAAACATCAACACGGTGAGAAGACGAGGAAAACATCAAAATAAACAAAAATTAAACAAAAACTGTGTTGATGACTTCAAATTCAGGCAGGGAAATATGGAAATAAGTTAGCTTTCCCACTACTCAAGAAGTTAGGGATGTTAAACTTTCTGATGAAATTAAGAGAAAATTTAAAAAGTTAATGCGACTCATATTGCATCATAAATGTAGGACATCTAAGTATAATAATGTAAAGGTCATTCCAATATTACAAATTATTTACTGAAACAAAAGTTAACAACAGTAGAGGATACACTTCAATATAAAATGTCAATGCCTCAATAACTTGTCATGTGTTAGATGTTATCTTGGTCTTATGATTGAAATTATGTTTCTATCTACTATAGCGGCTGAGATTTCAATAATTTAGTATACGTTGAGAATATTGTTTTATTTCCAGGAAAAAAAAATAAAAAAATCAGGTTTTTGAATCTCATTGTCAAAATGTTAAGAAAAAAAGACACTAAATAAGCTTTTTGGGTTTTTTTTCTTGAAAAGAAATTGACTTTTTTCTTTTTTTAAGTCTAATAGGAAATTTATTTATAATGGCAGTAAAAAATGTATCAATATAAAAACGGTAATTATAAGACAAAGAGAGAGCACATCTCCCCAGTCCTGAAGTCTCTACATTGACTTTTTTTTTTTTAATCTGTTACTTTACTTTTGTCTATTTTGATTTTTTGAGTTTTATTTATGTTCTCTGGGTTCAGTGCTTTTTCATTATGAGATCAAAACTGTAATAAAGTTGAATCGATAAAGTTAGAAACATTCAGGTCAGACTATAACAGGGTTTTCCCAGGTTTGACCACCCCAAATTTAAGACCTTTTTAAGACATTTTTAAGACCACTTTACTGAAAATTAAGACC
>JAPMNP010694596.1:0-10339 GCA_029874935.1 Atherina boyeri | reverse complement strand
GTACTGTATGTATTGTAGTTGTTTTGGCACATTTCTTCCTTTTTATCATGCGTTATTGGTTTGCTTTATAACAATCTATTTGTGTTGTTCATCTTATCTTGTCATTTTAAATCGCTGACTGTTGTTTCTACCTGTGTATCACTGCTAAGGGTTTCAATAATATATTACTTACAGATGTGCTCACAAATCCTTGAAGAAGATGCTACAAAACAAGGGAATGAAGAAACAAACATTTGCAACAATAAGCCAAACCCTGATATTCAAATTTGAAATCCAAGCCCTGTCTGATCCTCTGCTATAGTTAGTGTGGTTGACTGCTTCTGCTTCCATTGGCTGAAGACTGAAAACCACGCCTCCCTGCAGGGTTTGTCCCACGAGTTCTGAACTCAGGAGCAGTATGGTTAGAAAAATGAGATGAAAGGAAAATGTACAGTTATTAGGGGGTTTCTGTCTTCATCTTTCTCTCTTTTTTTGGTCTAGTGACCATTTGTCCTCCAGTGGCTGCGTGTTTGCATTACATTTCCTTCACAATGTTTTGCCTTCGACATTCATGTTTATTATTTAAATTGTAGCACGCTCATCTACACGGAGGCCGAGAGTGGCCGCGGTCACGTTTTTCTCATTGCCATTTTCTTGTGACAGCAAGAGAAAATGAGGGAAAAAAATAATTGTAGTCTAGTTGAAAACAGCACATCTTAGTAATTTGCCTGCACACACAATATTGAAATGTACAGTAACCATTCAACACAATTTATCAATCTATAATATCTATGATTTTTAAATCAGAATCAGCCAGAGGGACATGAATGTTGAGCCTTGAAGATAAATAACTTAGAATGACTTATGCCAAATGTTTGTGAGTGCTGGTGTTTCTACATGTCCTGCTTTACTCAGGAACCTAATTGTAGTCTGTATGTGTAGAATATCCAAATCTACAAATGGCATCATTTCTGCGCTGGCAAATCCTGCCCTGAGTACAGTTAGGTTTACTTCAAGGCTCTGGAGGCATTGGTGTTTTAGCTTATACGTAAATATGTGATGTTGGAATATCTGTCTGTTTTGGTGGAGATGTGTGTGTTTTTTGTATTTTGTTGTTTCTATGGACCGCCGCTGTGTCCGAAATAAAGATTTAAATTTAATTGAATTGTACATTTTTACATTGTTCCGGCAGAGTTGGGTGAGTCATGGCTCCACTTTATTTGAGAAAGAAAATTGAAAATGAGCCACACATATTCAACGGAATGGTGTGCATCAAAGGGGATTTAGAAGTGGGTATACCGAATTCTGACGGAAAAATAATACCCACGTATACCCTTTACACCAGCGCGATGAATCTAAATATCTCCCAATAGACTAAAAGTAACTCGAAAATTATCCGGGTGAGTTTATTAACGTATTTCATGCCATAGATAAGGTCCAGGTAAAAAAAAACAGCACTTTTCCTTTAAGGTTTGAAATATTCTTTATTCGTCTATACACCGTAAGGTTAACAATATCTCATGTATCCCATTGTAACATTTCGTCCAATTACAGATTATGTTATGTATTATCCTCCAAAGCAAACATTTTTCTTTTTCTGGGGTTTTCAATGGGAGTTCTCCCAATACCAGGCAACCTGCTGTGACAGTGTTGGATCTGTCTCAGAGAAATGAGGGGAACAAAAATAGAAACTGTCATTTTTGGTTACTGTGAATGTCCATTTTATAAAACAGACAGCTTAAGAAACTGACAAGCTTCCTGCAGAGCCAAACCATTTCTCTCTTCATCAGGAGAGGAAGTTCCTTCTGAATAAATATCATGCCTGCCACCACCGTGTTTGGACAGATTATTACATGACTTTCTCTCGAAACATGATAATGTCTTTGGAACATGTTAAACAGAATGTGACGGTCTTAGAATACACTGAAAATATGCTTTATTTTCTTCCATCTGTCATGTCAAGGACTAAGTGGTATTGAACATTTCTCCACACCCCGGGCGAGAAAGTGAAGCAGGAGTGAAGATAGATAGAGAGATGGTTAAGGAGATGTGAAAAAAATAAATAAATAAGGTGTAACAGTGGGAACAAGTCGGAAGACCTGGGAATATAAATGAGGGCAGAAAAACACAAAATTGAAAAATCACATGTGAGCCAAACCACTGGTGATCATCAAGTTAGCAAGCTAAAAGCAAATATTTTTCTGTCACATGTGAATTCCTAGATGCAGGTGATGCAGTATTACATCAGCATATAAAACAGGTTGATAAAGATGAAAAAAAAAGATTTTGATACCAAAACTGATTCAAGCCATTTTGCTCCTCTGGTGAAATGCAGCCACCTTACTGTCACATTTCACATTTTATTTACCTCTGAAATGTGCTCTGGCTGGCATCCAAATTCAATACGGATCTAGAAAGGATTAAAGCTGGACCCGAATGCAAACGTTCCCATTTTGTTTGAATAGTCAGAGAAATGTTGGCATAAAAATGACTTGATTCACTGCAACACATAAAAAGAAATTTTATCATCTTCACTGAGGTCCCACTGAGATAGTAGTAGAGAGTTATAGCAATAGATATATGAATTGAAGGTCTACCCTCAAAGCTCTGCATAGTCTTAGGAAATAAAACGCTGCAGGACAAATGGATGTGCGGAGCACAAGTGCCTTTTACAAAAAATATAAATAAAATCATAAATAGGCGTTCAGGAGAAGAGCTTTGACACAGAGGCATTGCAAAAATGCATTTTGAGAAAATTGCTTGTAAAAATGTTCTGCTTTATTTCACCCATTATCATATTACAGACTGAATCATGTCATTGTTAAACAAAGGTACAGGACAACAGTTACAGGGCACAATATTAATCTAATGTAACCTTTTTACGATTGAAAGGCCTCGGACATTTTGTAGCTGATTATAACTACTACACACAATAACGGTGTCATACCAGTGAGCCTCTCCTTGGGGACGAGTTGAATAATATACCATCATCAAAATTGTATTAATATTTTCATGATTAAAAGGTTTTAAATAAAACATAAGTGAGAGCAGCAGTGAGTGCATTGCAACAGAGACTTGTGCTTACTATTCTCACATGCCTTTTCTTAAAATTGCTGTGTGCATGTTTGTTGATATGCTAATTATATGGTTTTTCTATTTGTATTTTTATATTCATATGAACATGTGCTTGTGTGGGCCTGTGAGTACCAGTATGTGTGTCTAAATGTATGTCGGGGAATACATGTGTGGGCTTGTGTATGTTTTCTTGTTCGATGTAAAACACGTTTTTTTAATTTATTTATTTAAAAAGGGACAGGGCATACTAATGAACATTGGAAAATGTATGTGGGAGTTAGCCAGAGGCTAATTTACATCCATTGTCCCTTGGCAGATAACAATATAAAAGTAATACAGACACAGAATCATCAATAACATCATCATCACCAGTAGTCCAAACCTAGAAATAATACAGATAGTTCCCTAAATATTGCACTTTTCTTATATTGCCTGTTTCCCTATGTCCACCTGAGGGGTGATTACATATTCCTCAGGTAGTAAAGTAAAATAATACTAAATAACACAAAAACAAACAAATGCATAACATTAAAACAAATGAATAAAATATAATTGTGTTTACATGTAATGAAATGTGCTACATAAATAAAATTGCCATTGCCATTAAAGCGCTGAGAGATTGAGCAGACATTATGGGATTCTGCTCCTGGTCAGACACCTTTCCATACTGCAAAATGTTAATCAACGCAACAAATATTTTATGGTTCTTTTGAGACTGATTTAGCAAGGACAGCCTGGGATGCATCTTAGCCCGTCTTACAGGGTGGTTGCAATAGATGTTGACAGGCATCAGCTCGGAGCGTTGATGGAGGTTGATAATAAGACCTGAGGCAGCCCTATGTGGGCTTTATCCATTTATTCTTCATATGCAAATCAGCAGCTACTGCCTCTTTTGTTAAGAAAGGTTTGTACAGTGTGTTCGTCTTCCTTTATCATTCGTACTGCCAAGCCTGCGGAAATGAAAAGCAATGCAAATACGCCCGGCTTCTAGGAGTTGGCAGATAAAGCAGGGGGACCGTCAAACTGCAACGCTTCATCCGATTCAGTTTAGCCTTGACCGAGGCATGCAAATTATACCTGAGACGTAGGGGGAGTGACGCCGCAAGCTGCACAGGCGCAAAGCTGGGGTTTGAGATAGGACAATCTCTCCTGAAGCAGGGTTAATTGGCAGAAAATATATCAATAGAAAGGTTTAGAAAAAGAAGGTTGTGAAGTCCCACCAGAAAAGAAAAAAAACACTCATATTTATACTCTGTACTTTTTGCTTTGCACAGCGTTCTGGCCTCTCATTTTGTCTTTTTGCTTCTGGGCAAGGATGTGCTCTATTGCTGATCTAGGTAGATGGAGCAATCGAGAAGTGCTTTTACAAATCAGCATTACATTGTCAATTCTTACTGGAGTTTCATGGATTCTCTTTGGTGTTGTGTAATGCCTTTTGTGTTGCTGGATGTCCATGTATTGGGTCCTCCCAAGATGATATCTAGGAGCTGAAAAGTCTGGGTTAATAAGAGCTTGAGGCAAAAATGAAAAAGTTTTTACAAAATCCTAGATATAAACATCAACAGAAAGAGAGAGAGAGAGATAGAAGAAATACTAATGCCTGGGAATGTAATATCTCTTCTGCTTATTTGAATCTAAATTAGATTTTTAATAAAAATAAAACGTCTTACCTTCAACCTTGTCTCATATACTGTCCATCCTCAGCTGTTTTACAACACGTTTTAAAGCCTCAGCTGGCTGCAATGAGTTTAGTCATGTACTGCCATTATCTAAATGTTGCTATACACACCTGAACCTCCATCTGACTCCTCTCATTTAGCCCATCAGTTCTGGTTTATTTAAGCGTTGACCTTTCATGCTAATTTCCTGTAGGCTACTGCTGGGGCTCACTTCAGTGGATGTGCCAGCCCCGTTCCCCCCACTCTTTGCCCCCTTTATCTGACATTGTCAGCACCAAAGGGGGCCTTCATGTGGCCTGACTGCTCCATGTGGAGTTAGTAGGAAGAGGAGACTATTAATAATACTTAGAGGTCAAAAGGCAACAGTGCACATTGACCTGATGATTGACCATGAGGAAACTACACCTCGCCTCATTTACTAGACTGTATTAGGGATTTGTATTCCACACAGACTTTCCTGCCTCAAGTTTGAAGACAGACACACTACAGAGGACGTAAGACAGAACAAAGAAGAGGAAATGGTATGGGCTAGGTGTGTCTCACCTGCAGTTTGAGCACATTCATAACTTTCCTTGACTGTCTCCCTGAAGTGCCAGAAGCGACATAACCCTCTGGCACTCCACCTAGGATGAGGGGTGAGATGCATAAATGATGTGACGAAAAATAAATTCTCATCAGGTGTCATTTCAATACAATGTGAAGCCGTACACTCATAGAATCTGCCCTTTGCCTGGAATTGACAAAAACAATCAATCAATCTGAGAAAGTTTGAGATTTTATCTTTTTTTCCCTCACAGTTATTGCTTTTTTACTTTAACAAAGGAGATAATTGGTACTTTTTCTATGTCTGCATGCTGTTTATTATTTGGCCATTAAATCCTACTTGTCTGTGATGTAATGCCTAGAGGATAAAACTATTGAAGACACAAAGCCGCTGAGGGCAAAATTACATAAGATTTTATTTTTCTTAATCTATTTCTCTGTGTCTGCATTGACTCAACAAACAGATATTAAGCCCTGTCTTCCAGAAGCTGTAAAGGTAAGCTTATTGTATTTAAAATAATCAAACAAGCACTTAAAAAAAAGAGTAAGACAGCAACCCAAATGGTAAGATCAAAGACTCAATATTCTCCTGCTGAGACATGGAGAAATAGCAAGTGTAACATCATTAGCATAAAATTGTTTAAGATATTTCTTCAAAACCTTAACTCCCGCACCTCTGACATCTTTTTTTTCATTGAACTTTTATGTTATGTAACTTACATAAAAATAAAATAAAACTCAAGCTCATGTTAAAAGATGTTTTTAATTTATCATACGCACATTAGACAATGTTTCAACATGTCACAAAACAGCACTGTACCAACATTAAATTAAATATTAATCTTACACATACATTTAACTAGAATGTAACACTATTACTTACTGTAAATTGTAATTTGAGTTTGTAATTTTACATTTTACTCAACAAACTGACAATTTGTTCAAATTTAGAGACAAAGGGATGTTGTAACAACCTGATGCATGGGTTGTACATAAGCCAACAAATGCATTAGAACATGAAAGGTGAATGCACCTTTTATGCAAGTATTAATGGATCAGTGCACATGAAAAAGTACATTTATGCATGTTGACAATAGCAATTATAATACAGTAGGCCAAAGGATGACAACTTTGACGGAGGTTTAGAGCATCAGCAGTCAGCTTCTATGGTGATGTCAGATCAAAGCATTTAAGTTGTGGTGTAAATATTTGAAACAACTGTTGGATATACAGGACTGATCTGCTAATATCTGATGCTTTCTCCAAAATAACAATAATGAAAAAATCATCAATGGAGTTGCATTGCTTTTAATGAAAGAGGATATAAGTTTATTTAGCACATTAAGGGTGATTCCGCTGGTAGTACAGTATGTTCTTTGTTTGCATGGATAATACCTGTAAGCATAAATTACAGCTAAATGAAATGTATGTGTCATCCAAAGTCAGTATTGGAGATCAAATCAATGAGGCTCAGTTATTTACTAGCTAGTAAACATAACTAACAGATAAGCGTTAGTTAAGCACAGTTAAAAACAATGTCACTCATTGGCCTTAAAAGAATCAAGTACATGTACGTTATCAGTCGATGTAAGCAGAATATACACTCATCAAGGAATTATTGCCTTGGTGGCCTGAGGTTTACAGCAGGTGCCACTTAATTACAATCATGATCATAATCACCAAGTCCTATTATGAACGCTTCCATATTTCCTGTTTGTATTGTCAATATTCACAGCCAAATAAAGGCAAAATAAAAAGTCAAATTAATCTATTATAAAACAAAATGTATTTTAGTAAAAAAAAAAAAAAAAGAAAAAAAAATGGAATAGTGTACACAAACATATAACTGAACTTTGGCCATAACTGTGTTTATTTAAAATCCACGAAGCTGTGTTCATTAGATACTTATGCTGCCTCTGCTTTCTGTGTCCACACACTGCGACACATGTACAGTATGTATCTTTAGGTTTAATCTGACACCAGGGATAACATAACTTGCAAGTAAGACATGTTGAAGGAAAATCTTTCAAAAGTTATACATGCCTCTCATACCATCTTTGATGTAATAACTTGTTGTTGGGTGCATCCATGGTCCTTTTACAAGTAAAAAAAAAACAAACAAACCTTTATCTATCATAATTACAATGCATGTTACACAAGTTTTGTTTTTCTAAATGCATATCAAGTTAAAGACAGATTATGCAATCTTTCAATTAATTGATGGGACATTGTTACCATGACTACGGTAAAACGATAAAACAACACTTGAATTAGAATTATTTGCCACGGTTTTGAAAATTAATGGTAATCTTGCTCATTGCTGTCTTTCTTACGTAGATTCCCCACTGTTATTACACAGCTAACAGCAGCCAAGATGGCTACAGCGCCTTTATTTCATCATTCGTTAGAATCTGGCTTTTGATGTGTGACTTGGCTCTCCAGCTAATGTGAGTTGAGTTTTAACAAGCCTGTGTGCACATTTGTTACATCTAGCTGACAGATGACAGTTACGAATGATGGACAAATCTGACATTTACAGTACTTGGGCAAGATAAGACTCTCAAATCAGGCACAGACGAGTCTCATTTGATCAAATCCATTTAGAATAGGAGAAACTTTAAAGTGCAAATAAAATCAGTTTGTTTTAAGTGGTTTTGCAGCCAGTCTGTTCTAACATGCATCCACAAAAAAAATGAAAAAATAAAAAATAAAAGGGATTACAAGTATTGGAAGCAACATTATTTTTGTCAAAGAAAATAACTGATGTTTTGTTTCATGAGAACAGAGTTAATTTGTAGACACAATATAAGGTATTATACATTCACATTTTATGGGATAAAGGAAAAGGCAGATGGAGCTAATAAAGTTTAAACAGAAGAGATTTCTCCCACAGGATCAGACACAAGATGCCCAATTTTAACTCTGCCGATCATGGCAGATTCAACAAACGCCTGCTGTCCATGGTTGCTCACAATCCTTCGCATAAAAAAATGTGCTAGAGCACATGCACTTTGATGAGGTTAAAGTGAGGCATATCAGTCTTAACTAAGGCAGGAAGAGGAACCAGATCAGTATAATGACATGGAACTAATCTGTGGCGACCTCTGCCACCGCCGGGGAGATGATGACACACTATTCTGAATATTCAAGGCATCCATTTGGCCTGACAGTGCCTGTCAAGAACAGCAGGTCTTAGCTTCCTTTTTCCACAGGCTAAATGATACAACATCAAGCCCTGTAGCAGTGGCTGCTCCTCCTCATCGTGTAGTCAAATCTTTTATATTTATGGAGCAGGTGATTCAAGGCTAAACTGGGCAGACATCTGTAAATACACATTGCCTTGCCATATATTTCCCATATCACACTGTTAGTGGGAGTTGCCATACCATAAGGATATTTTCTAAACCGTCTCCACTTGTCCTCGCAGCTGCGGCAGTTCTTTCTTTTAGTCTGCGGAAGCCCTTTCCTCCAGATATAACAGCTGCGGAGATCACCCTGTCCCTGCGTGCCCCGTCCCTCTCACAGGGACGTCCTCGAACCCACATATCTGGGTCATCACTAAGTTCATAGATTGATCCATCCTCCAAGCTGTGCTCCAAAGACTCCAGGGAAGAGTTTGACACCTCGTCGCTCTGTGCCGTTAATGGTCGTCCAGGTAGTCCTGATGTGGAGCGCAGCTTGTACTGCAGCAAAACGCCACGTCCTTTGCCTTTTTCATCCCCTTTGCAGGACTGTTGAAGGGACTCCTGAGACGAGGAGTCGCTGCGGTCCTCGCCTCCACAGGCAGAGTCCGGGCCATCCCCAACAGAATCTCTCTTAAGCAATTCAGGAGACAGAGTGCTGTTGGTTGCCACAAGGAAGTCCACTGGTCCACAGTGAGCATTTAAAGAAACCATTCCCTTTCCTGCAGCAAGCAAGAAAACATAATATTCAAATGCCATCAAAAGAAACAACAGACAGTGTTTTTGTACAGGACTGCAGCCAAGCAACTGTCAATCTCTGCAGTTCAATAAGAATGTTCTGCAAGCTGCAAGTTGAAGAGCATAAACTGAAAATGACTTGCTTTGCACCATGTGTCATCAACGGCTAACTGTAATTATTTATCATAATTCTGCAACTACTAAAGCAATAATGCCAGCCATAGTTTGTGGGGCATTTACATATTATTCAATAAACAAGCTTGCAATAAGGTGGCCGCAAAGTGAGGGTTGTGGAAGTGGAAAACTAATGACCCCATTCACTTGGCATGATAAACAAAACACTGCCAGGCATTTTTAAATTATGCTGCAAGAATATATACACAAGATGATTTGAGAGTTGCCTGCCTGATAATGTTTGCACAGATTCCCAGAGTCATATGAAAAATGTGAAGTGAGACCACAATAACGGGCAGGACCAAGTCATTTTCTTTTTTCTCACTTCTCAAGATGCTTTTCAGCCATACCTGTTATTTTGGGGATGCCCTCCAATTTAGGAACTGGAAGAGTGATAATTAAGCCCTGGGCGGTGCCAACCCATAACAGCCCTTGACAAATTAGGAGACTTGTGACCCGCATGCTCTTCTGACCTGAAATATAGAAAACATTGACAGACAATTTAGTTTTCTGTACCTGCTATTGGCAGAAAATAGCACAGCTCAGAACTCCAACAGCTAACTCCCTGCTGGCAAAATGATGTCCTAGTCCTTTTATAATGTGCAAGTAAGACAAAAAAAGAGAAAAACAGGGTTAAGATTCACTATCTATTGACCACGCAAAGGTTTTACAGCACAGCCGCTATGGGCCCTGTAATGTAAGCTTATCAAAAGTTGGATCTGTCTACTTGCTGCTGACCCAGTTGAAAGAGAACACTCATAGAGCCACAACATAGGAAACAAGACTCTGTGATCTTGGCATTACACATTTTTGTCTGAGATCTGAGTGCTTCTGAAATACTGAGCTTCAAAGTTTTGAGATGCTACTGTACAGATGTTTGTCTTTGGGATGAACATGACATAACCACTAGTGTTGCCCAAAGGAGCCTGCTGGCCCTTCAGTTGCTCTCCCACTTCATGCTTCTTCTAA
>JAPMNP010694593.1:0-12977 GCA_029874935.1 Atherina boyeri | reverse complement strand
TCACTATTCCTGACCGGAGCCGACGGGAGGATTTTTTTTTTTTTTCGATTGCACAACTTGGAAACTGACACCCACACTGACATGTGTAGTATCCATATTACCTTCATAAATAGAGCATGCTGTGTGTAACGTCACATGTTCCTTTGTAGAAGAGGATCACTTCAGGGCCGTAGAATGTGCACACTGAAGTCACAATAAATCATATCGTGAACAGCCATGCGGAAAAAAAAAAATCGCATCTCAGCAAAAAATAGCCGGAACTGAGCTTTCAGACCTGCAGTGTGAAAGTAGCCGGAAACCTATTTAGTAATGTTGTCATATATAATATATAATATATCATATAAGAACAGCTCTGACCTGCGTACAAGCAGAAACTAGTGGTAGAGCGGTGAAACTGCATTATATCTGCAGGTGTTACAGCAATCTCAGCTTCTGCATGCTTTCTTTATTTTGTTTAGATAATAACTCAAGGAGTAATCTTAAAAAAACAAATAAACACATGCGTAGCTTCATTGGTTACACCTTTGTCAGACAGGTGAGGACTCATCATTGATCTGGACTAAGCACCACTGTGAGTTTGTCATCAGAGAGCTGATCTGATTGGACACATTATAAACGACTTCTGATCAGATTCTGCTTCCCACAACAGATCCAGTTAGATTTCTGTCATGAAATGGGATCTGTGTAACAGAATTATACCAAATACTGGAATGTGTGCAAGTTACATCAGATCAAGTGTCCTTCATCTCTACAGAACATTTAAAACCAACCAATGTTAACCAAAGAGCTGGTTTCTGTCGTCCAGCGGCCAAAATGACTCTGCAGTGACATGAGTTTTCTTTTTCCCCCAAATAATTTCCTGTACTTTTTTCTCTTTATAGCATTCATTCATGTATTGTTATTTTCACTTCCCACCACACAGTAAATTGTTTCAGAGGATTATTAACAAATAATATTCATGTCCTGCTCTGTGTGTGTTGTTTGTTAAATATCAAATGTTTGTTTGATATTTATTTATTTTTTAAAAACAAACATTAACAGAGATGTTTTGGCCTCAAACTCAGCAGAAATTAACTCTTTTGATTGGAAATGACCATGAAGGGTACACAAACAGGTGATTTAGAACATATGGGATTGATTTCTTTTTTCCAATTAGAAACATTTTAATTCAATCCCGAGGATGGAGTTAAGGGCATTTTCTATGAACAGATGATAAATGAGTGTCCTGGTCTTGTTTTAAGGATAATCTGGATTGTTAACTGTTAATTATGTTCTTCGGCAGGTTTTGGTGAACCTACCTTGTAGGACGGCAGAAAGCAGAGCACACCCTTGGCCATCACCTGGCAGACATGTAGTAGCAGGCCACCCACCTCATCCTGAAAAGCATATGTTTCAGCATGCTGGAAGGTGGCACATAGTTTTCTGCCTTGGGGGCCTGCACCAACCGTGCCCACCCAAACCTGAGGAGAACAAACAATATTACAACATTTAATCATTCAAGAATCTATCTAATCTTAGAAAAGAAATTACTCAATCCACACTTCTGTTCGGGCCTTGAGATTGCTGTAAGCACATGGTGAGACTGTGACATCTGCTGGACAAAAATGGAGCAGAGGCCCCGATACTGATACTCTGCTATGCAGTATCGGGCGATGCCGATACCGAACCGATACTCCGCGCTGGGCCAATAGCAATAGCTTGGCTCACCTTGCACTGAACATGTGAAATCACACAGCAGTGTCGGGCTACAGAAAGACGCAAGGCGTTGCGTTTTAAGTTCAATATTAGTATCGGTAAATGGCATCGGCGCGTTATTTATTAGTACTCGCCGATACTGATGCCAGCATTTTAGTGTCGTATCAATATCCCAAGAGTCACACACTGCTCAAACACACACATATATACACACAAAACTACTTCAACATATCTGAAGATGTCAAAATAATAAAAAAAAACAAAATATTGTGAATATTAAATTCATTTTCAGAAATTTATAATATGGATTTCAATGGACATGATGTTAATACCCTCTTCATTCATACTCAACTTCAAAATGTAACACACCACCGCCTGTCACACACCAAGCAAAATTCAAAACGTTCCCAAGACAGTGGACTATTCAGCTGACATTCACATTTTTGACACCTTAGATGTCTCTAACACTGGAACGGCCAAGGTGGTCATTTTGAGTGTTTTCGCATATTGAAAAGCTTTGTCAAATAAAAAACATAAAGCCTTGCTGGTGCCTGACGTTTCCTAAAACTTCCCATTTTCATTCAAATTAGGTTTGATATTCAAAATATACAGGACAAAGGAAATCTGACCATTTCGGTCATTTTCACCGCATAGGATTATGTGTTGTTCTATTTTTAGTCTCCCTGACGCTCTGTATCAGATGTTGTGGAATTATTCTGGAAACGGTGGTATGCAGAGATTTGTATATTTTACAATATTACTGGACCTTGCAGGTATAAATCCCACATCAGCTTTAAGAAGTCCACAGGTAACCCAAATAGCTGGAAGCAAGTTTCTTCAGCATCATCCAGATGAACTTCAAACAGAGTTTATGGAAGGGAAGCAAGGCGGAACAACATGGACAGCAGCACAATCTAAAGGTGCAGCAGACTCCTAAAAGGAGGCAATACCAGGTGCAGAAAGGCTGGGAAAAAAAGAAAAACCTCTGGCAGATACAGGAGTTGTGGCAGTAGAAGAGATGTGATCTGCTCTGTTTAAACCCAATAACATAATAAACAGAGCAAATAATTACAAAAATATCAAAATAATTGCCTTCTAATAGCTCTTGTTACTGACTTTTGTTGTGTTGTTTGTGTGTTCTTATCATTATTACTTATTCCACCCCTGACGATTCCCGTTTATTAGGTTACAAATATTCAGTTATTTTGTAAAAAAAAAAATGTTTAGCTATAATTAAATGTGACATGATCTTAGCTATGCATTTAGAAAGGGAATTAACTGATGTATAAATGTATCAGCGAATAGCACACACACAAACAAAATTGACATTTAAAAAGGTGTACTTCAGATATTTCAAGAATCTTCAAACATTATCTTCGATAAAATATTCATTAAATGTAAGTCAGTCCTTCAAATTATTCTTCCAAAATTTCAAGTTTTCCGCAAATTTGGCCCAAATCATTCAGCAACATGAGCACTCACACACACTGATTAGAAAAAACATTATCTAGTTACAGCTGGACTTTGAGTTAATCAATCAGTCACTTAGTTATCCTGTGAACTCAATCACTAAATGTTTATTTTTCCATGAATAATTGATCAGAGCAACCAAAGAAAATCCTTTACTTGAGATTTGTTGATCACATGGTTGGCCTCCAGCTGGATGGTGAATTTCACCCCCAGTTCAGAAGAGAAGGAGCCCATAGGTGACAAGGTTCCCGATGTCAGAACGATGCTATGAACCAAGCCACTCAGGTCAGAGAAAGCCTGAAAGGTACAAACACAGACTCACAGGTAAACCACATCATCAGCTTTAACCTGCAGATCTCTGCTGTGTATCTGACTAAGATCTCACCACAGCAGGGTTCAGGCACCAGAAGCTCAGCGTGAGGACCTCCGTCTTGACTCTCGTGCTCTGGCGGCGTCGGGGGCGCTGCCGAACGAAAAAACCGTTGGCATCAGGGACATCAGCTGGAACCTGATTGGTCCATGCATAGGTTCTCTGCAGAGCTACTCGGTAGTCTTCAGCAAACCTGCAGACAAACACACAGCTCACATGAGCGACTGCTGATCTGAGGAACTGACTTAAAACTGTGAAAACGTTGAGTTGGTCTCTGACCGGCAGCGGTCTCTGTACAGGAAGTCCAGCACCATGAAGAGGTTTTTGAGGACAGCAGATGTAGGTGCACTGATGGTTGCGATCGGCACCATTTCCTCTTTTCCAAAAACCAAACCAACACACTCCTCCTTCTCCAACACTGCAGCCAGGTTTTGCTGCCACACACAGACACAGTGGAAGAACAAAAACACGGTTGAATTGAAAAAAAATGTGGTTCTGAACAACATTCAGAATCCACATCTTGGCAACAATTCTCACAGTCAGAAATCTCCAAATGGGACCAAACTTTGTTTTGCCGTTGCAATGTGTAGGGGTAAAGTTATCATGTCAAACAAGCAAAGAAAAAGTAATTAAATCACCTTCAGAAGGTTGAATGTGTCAGCTGTGATGCCCAAATCATGAAAGATGGTCAAGATATCCTTTCCACTCCATACTTTACTGGCACTCTCATATCCACGCTCGCATAACAAGATTTGGCTTTCTAGGATCCAGCTACATAGAGGACAAAAAAACTGTGAGAAAAAGTAGACTCTGTTACTGCTGAGAGGTGAAAAAACAGGTCACTAAATGACTGACTTGCTCAGAGTGAAGCAGAAGTTCTTGAGAATCTCGTGTTGCAAGGGTCTGATTTGGTTCTTGACCATGCTGTCCAGTTCATCTCTGGACGCCTGCAGACTGTTGTGCTCCAACGTGTAGCTAGCACTCTCCCTTGCACAGTCTTCGATGTTGTGAGCCTCATCCAGCACCAAGATCTGGCCTGCCAGGTTAATCTCCATCTGACGGAGGGAAAGAGTGAAACAAAAATACACTTGAAATATGACCTATTCCGTTTTTCTGTTATCTAGAACAGTGGTTCCCAACCTATTTTCTATGAGGACCCCCTTCGTGCAACTACCAAAAAGCACCCACCCAACGTTTAACCCAGGCTTGGTTTTATAGTGCAACGTTATTGTTATTGGGTCCCCAAAACACTGGTTCCATATTAATGAAACCCCCTTGGGAGTCCTAAGACCCCAGGTTGGGAACCACTGATCTAGAAAAATCTACAGCTCTTTCATTTTAGAACTCTTCTCACACTTTCTCTGATCATTGGGTCCAGCAGGTAGTTATATGGACAAAAGATGATCCAGGCTCCCTGCATGAGTTCACGAGCAGCGTAGTAAGAACAGGAGCGGAGCCGTTTGCCCAGAGTGACCAGCTCCTCTATGTCCCAGGCTTCGTACAGTCCATGGACACGTTGGAGCGTGTGCTGGTCCCTCATCCTCTGGACACCATGGTAATACCGGCATGACCTCCCCTTTAACATACAAGTTTTAAAAAGACACAGAAAATTGGTGGCATTACAGAACTGTTACTAAATGCAGCAAATATAACAATAACTGTTATTTTACAGTATCTAAGGATAATCATGGTGGAAGCTGGATGGACAAACGATGATAAACAGGACCTCCAAAAGGCCAGTCACAACTGTCAGTTAAGATCGACCCAAAGAGGAACAGAAGGTTTTCAAGTATTTCGAAGAAATGGACGTCCAACAAACACTACCCAGATAGCAGACATGTTTGGGACAAATCTGGGCTAAGTCTGGGACTTATGGATCAGTTGCGGTACTGGGAAGTGTTGTTTGGGCCAGAAATGGACCAGATGTCACTTGCCAGCCTGGTTTGGATTATGGCAAGTCTCCTGTGGGCCACGTGTGGTGGGCATATAGTCTAGTTTTAGCAGCCATACTCACATTTAGTTAACGCCCTAAGGGAAGCCCAAATTTGGGCCCGACATTTTTTGCCATCTGGGACAATGAAGCAAACTAAAAAACTATTAAAAGAACTCTCATCATATTATATATCATCATATCTCGACCGGAAAGCAGGCTGACAATCCTAAGAGGCACACAAAAGAGAAAAGTTACATTGGCGTAAACAATTATGGCACCAAAGGTTCGTACACTCATGCATAATCACATGAGAATTTCCCTATTGTGGGACAATAACGGTTTATTTTATCTTATCTTATAAGTCCACACATACATGTATAACACAACACAACACAGAAAAAAAACTGAAAAACTAAACAACAGTAGCCATCAATGTACACGGTTTACATGTTTACCAGGGGACACAGAGATAGTGTCACCATCCAGAATATGAGGGGTGAAGCGTGTTTAGTTATGCGTGTGATAGTTCAAGAACAAACGAATCCCCAAGGAAGGTTGAGGAAAGCCAGGAAACCCAGGACTCCGACCACCGCAGCAACCCCAGGGCACTTGTCCCCACCACCACACCACAGAGATGGACATGCCTCCCCCCAGACGGTGGCAGAGGAGGCCCGTCAGTGGTCTTTAAATTATGATTATGCAGTTTTTAGCCCAAATCACAAAAGATGTGCTATTTTCCAGGACTTTGCTTCTGCAGAGCGGCAGTAGCTCATTAGCAATTCATCTATGCGTTGTGGGCGGAGCCAGTGCTGCAGTAAATTATATTGCAATACCAATATTTTTCTTAGCACTGCAATCCACTGCAGCACATAAGTGTTGATCCGCCATTGTATTCTCTACTCCTCAAAACTTGAGCAGAGTGGGGCAAGAGTTTGTGGCCCACCCAGGGGAGTTGTTACATCACAACTCCAGTCTGTTTTAGGCTGCCTTTTAGTGACTGCAATTGGTTCAAAGCGATTTGAATGCAAAAATACTCAAAAATGCATAAAGATATGTCCTATAGCTTCAGAAAAATGCCACAAGAACATGTTAACACCACGAAAAACATGATTTTCATCAAAGTGGGTAAAAAAAAGGTCTTACAGTAAACCGAGTTCATTCACTTTGGAAACCCTTAAAATCCTGCCATTTTAGGGGGGCACGGTGGCGCAGCTGGTAGCGCAGCTCACCTCACAGCTAGAAGGTCCTGGGTTCAATTCTCTTTCTGTGTAGAGTTTGCATGTTCTCCCTGTGTTCCCTTGGGTAGCTCATGTGAGCTACTCTCATAAAAAACATGCACCAGTCATGGGCACTGCCTCCCACTGGCCGGCCGGGGTGCCCGAGGGGGCGGGGAGGATCCGGCTGGAATAACGTGATCCTTCCACACGCTACGTCCAGCTGGGGAAACCCAGGGGTGAAAAGAAGAGCCTGTTCACTCCTCAAGTCCAGAAGGAGGCTTGAGCTTCAGTGCAGGGCCCTCCCGGGGTCGGCAGAGGGACTGTACTTAGGTAGGAGCACTACTACTGGGAGAAAAAAGTGGGATAAAAACTTCTTTTTTTTTAAATTCCAGCCATTTTGGCCTAATACAGGCTTTTGTGGATAAAGACTTGGTGCAGACCAACTATTTTACTGGACTACTTTTACTAGACCATGGCTAATGTAACAGGAGCATTTTTCTTGCAGTCTCATCTGCTACTGGAGTACAATACGCATATAATGCATATAATCTTGCATTAGCAACTGGTCTGAAATAAGTGTTTACTGAATCTACTGTTGTGATTTTATCCTTTCTAATGCTGTATAGCATATTTCTGATGCTGCATAGCACACAGGATATCTGGTATCAACAGGTTAATCAGTCCATCTGGAATTTGTGGTTTTTCCAGTTTCTTGGCAGGTAGTAGTTGTTCTCCCCACCATGAAGTTTCCACTGTTGTTCTGTGGATTTAGAATGTCTCAGCGTTAACTTCAGGGATTTGTTGGGGTCACAGTTTCTATTCCTGGAATCCTTTTTGTGGCAGAAGACAGCTCTTCATGGCTTGCTCAATGTTTGGATCTCAATAGTTATTTTCTATGCAGACTGATAAAATGCTTTTGATCTGGACTGAATGGTTTATAAAATTCCTTAAAACTAAACAATGCCCACAACAACAATGCAAATCCCAAAATAACATCTTAAAATGTTCCGTTGTCAGAAAAATAAATGTTAAAGACTAAAATTGCTGAGTTTGTAACTAAATAATAAAAGTAAAACTGATTAATTGAATTAGTAAGAGTAAACTTTTGATGATCCATGGATTTGAAATTTTATTCCTTTCATACCTACTTTCCAAAACTACAAAACAAAGAAAATGTTTTGGTATAAACCATACCACAATCTGTAGACATTTGATGTTAACCCTCGTGGTCCCTTTAGTGGGTCAAAAAGACCCGCGTCCCGCGATGCGATGGACCACGAGGGTTAATGCCATTAAATGATTATTATAAATGATAATGATTATTCACTTTGTGACTAATCCAGATACATTAGAATTTCTCCCATTTCTGAGACAACTTTTTAAGTTTCTTTCCTTTGATTTCAGCTTTGACTGGAGGAGACATCCAGTATTTCAGAAGCGGCCTGTGATCAGGTGTTTCAGCTTTTGTGGCAGCTTACATGTCCAGACATGTCTCAAACAGTGAATTCAGGCGACGTGTCAAGAAGGGGCGTCTCATGTACCAAACCTCAATGACTGTCAGAAGAGATGTCCCTTTAGATGTCCCACCCTGTTCTTTATGAATCTAACAGCTCGAGGTGACACTGTCACACAAATACTGTACACGGGGTGGGTTACAGACAATAATATCTGCAGTATGAAGCTGTCTCCTTCCCTAAATGATATGCTAAACTCGGACACTTGGCTGACACTGAGCCCTGTTTGCTGAATAAAAAAGGAGTTGGGGATTAACAGCTTTCTGCCACCATCAGAGGCTTTCAGCCACGTTAAATCGGAGGGCGGTTGTTCATCTCGACACATTAGCTGAACAATGTTTCTGCATGAATCTCTGTCTGTACAGCATGGGAACTTGAAACTGGCTGCTCTACACCCTGAGGTTATAAAGTCTCTGAGTGTCAGTGACACTGTCTCTGGCAAAGGGTTATCTGTGGGCCAGCCATTTCATGACAAAGTGAGACAATTGTCATGGGAGGCAAACACCTCCAATGACAGCATAATTGTCCTCATTACAGTAGGCGCCTCAACTTTAGGACAGTATAGAGGGTTACAAGTGTCTAATGTCAAAAAAAAAAAAAAAACCTCTTGACAGTCTAGTGTGTCAGAAACAGTCCTGTGGACCAATTGTGAATAATTGCTTCTCTGAGGGTATAATGTCAGCTCTTTGGTCTGGGTTAAAAGAGGACTGGAAATTTCTATTTTGGATAAAATTGTATGCTGCTTTGTTCCCTTTCAGATTATTTTGGCCGCACTTTAATTTAAATGATTTAAGTGTGATGTTTTGTGTATGCTTTTGAGTCTCTCCCCTTACATCTTTGGCCTCCAGCAGGTCTTTGCATCTTTCGTTGCGGTTGGAGTGAGGCGCCACGTCTGAGTTCACACAGGTGTGGTCTCTGCTGGACAGGATGGTCATGTGCACGCTGGAGTAAACGGTGCGCTTCAGCTCGTGTGCAATCTGGGTTATCTGTTTATGTGTGCGCGTGCCAAAGAAAATCTTGGGAATCTTCTTTTTGCCATCTTTCTCTTTGTCCTTCACGTTGTTTTTGGATGAAGAGCATGGGCAGCGTGTACAGGGTTCAGGCGGCTGGACAGAAGAAAAGAGACAAACATAAAAAAGTGTCTCAGCTTGATTTCAACATCCCACTGCATGCGCAATATAAGAGATTAGCTAAACTTTGTCACCTGTACATTTACACGTAGTGCAATGTAGTGGAATGTGTTTCTGTACCTGCCATCTGTGACAAAAGTAACCACACATAATAATGGTAATATGCATGCAAGATATAATAAAATACAAAATATGAAACATAAAAGATTTATCAAAATATAACAATAATATAAATAGATATCAAATCTGTGTTATTTTTGAAGAATTCAGCTGTGATGTTGAGTTAGCAAGAGAATGGCCTGTGGAAAGAAACTCTTCCTCCTCCCCTCAGCCACCACCAGCCCGATAGCGGTCGGACCACCACCGTCCAAGGTGACTGGGTTGCTCAATGCCTTTCTGTCTGAATTCATTTACAATTATATTTAAACAAAACAAATTTAGGAGAATGTAGGGGGGGTTGGAATAAATTAAACTAGAATTGAATACTAAATAAAATAACAATAAATAAATATTGAATAAATGTAAAATAAATAGATTAAAACATTTTGATAAATAAATAGTTTTAATTAATCAAATAAAAAGAGTTAGTTTAAAAATGTTTAAAAGTCAGCTGAGCGGACCACCCTTTTAAAGGAAAAGTAAAAAAATTTGAACCTGGATCTTATTTATGCAGGATAATTTAAGGAATGTTACTAAAGTTTCAGGAAACCACAGAAGAAGAAGAATCATACTAGGGCTTTTAAAAAGCCCCAGATGACAACAAAGCCATTGTGAAGGCACAGGGGGATAGTGAGACTGCACACAGACTAAACATTTTGTGGCAGATAATGTCTAATTTAGATAATGTCTTATTTAGAGGCTGAAAAGCATCATCCCGACCACTTCCATTGAATGGATATATACGCCAGTGCGATGGATCTGAATATAGATAGACTTCCAGTAACTCCAAAATTGTCCGGGTTTGTTTATGAACGTATTTCATGCTACAGGTTAAAAAAAAAAACAGTACTTTTCTTTTAAGGGCCAGGGAATCTAGTTTTGAGCGGTTTCCCATCCAGGATGTGATGATCTCAATGATGTAGGTGTAAAAGTTCCTGAGCTTTTAGTCTCTCAGTTGTCTGAAGAGGTATAGACGCTGAGCTGTAATCAACTAACAGCACTCTCACTTAGTTCCCCTTACCTGCATCTACATGGGAGGGTCATTTGTGGATCTGTTCTGCCTGGCTGAAATGAAAACTGTAGCGGGTCTAGGGTGGTGGGCCAAGAAGGGGTGGCTAATGTTTTGATCAGACTCTGAAACATTTCATCACCAGATGTGAGAGCAATGGGTCTCTAGTCATTGGGGCTGTCTGGATTCTCTGAGACTTTTTAAAGCAGGCGGGGATCACAAACCGTTTGAGAGAGAGGTGGAATATCTGGTGTCAAGGATGGTTTAGTTTTCATCTTCCGAGAAGGCTGAGAAGTAGTGATGGGCAAATGACACCAAGGTTTCTGAGGTTGTGTTACTCTTCCTGAGGCAAAGTGACTCAAAACACTATCAGAGCTTGTATCAAAACACCACTGTCACATGACTGATGATGTCCGAAGCTTCAAGCTGCATCACTGCTTCACATGGCCATCAGTGATTCAAAAGTGAACTGAAGCTTTGTGAAACAATGAATAATTTGACCCATCTGCTGGGAAATCGACCCACTGCATTGAAGCATTAATACAGACAAAGCGCAACATCTTCTGGCTGCGGGGAAGAAATGACAGAGCTTCATTACTTCACAGCTGTCATAGGTCTCCCACTGCGTCTCATGTTTGACTCAGTTTTTAATAAAGGAAACTTTCTCAACCACAACATATTCTTTTCTTCTGCCATTGATTTAAATTATGAAGGGGGCTGTTAGGTTTCTTTTATTCTAGCAACATTATAAGATGATGATGTAACAAAAGTAACTCATCATAATAACAAGCTTTTCTAGTTACATCTGTGTTTTAAACAGGAAATGTAGGAATAACAGCACTGACACATTGACAAGACCAGTCCCTTCAAAATCCCTGTGAAGCACCTCTACGTATGACAAGGCTTATGAATGAATCAAAGTATCAAATCAGTTTTCATAATGCCTATGATTCTTGAGGTCATCTGCAGGTGGACTGTAAGGCACATCTCTCTGACAACCAGCACAGTCCCAGCGTTGTGGAAACACTACCCTGAAGAGGGTCACGGGTAAGGTCCTGAATTCTTTTCACAATGTTAATGTCAAATTTATTTCTATTGCACATTTAACTCTTTAAGACCGGACGTGTGACCAACGACACAAAACACGCACACACGTAGCCATATAATTACAAATAAAATTTGATTGATTTTGATTTATAAACTATGCATATACTTTGATTGACAATAACACTTTGAAGTGTTATTTTCAGTGTTGAATAGATGTGTGCCTTAAAGTATGTAAACAAACAGATTATTTAGTCCATGAACCAGATTAACACCTTCTACCGGTCCAGCTATAAAAAATACTATCTTTCTGTTGAATTCCGAGTAGGACACACACAGACTATCAAACTAGCATCTCAAATCCCCACTTTCAGCTTCTTAATGGATTCATATTTGAAGCGTGTTAAAGTAAATAAATATTCAATCAGTCTATGTTTCATGCAAATAGAAGATCAGGTTTCGCTCCATTGTTAGTTAACGTCCTAACAGGCTGAATGTTTGTCAGTGTATTCTGATCCAAAATGCTTCTAACTCAGCGCCATTATCCATTGTGTGAATAGGCTTTCTGATGGACTGTCTTGTATACTCTTTTGAAAACACATGGAGAAGAATAAAGAATTTGTATCCATACATAAGGCATCCTGTCACTCTGCACCAGGTGACCTTTTCTGGCTCTGAAAGATGATAGGCCACAATTGTGATGGCTGAGAAAATCTAGCAGCTTCATAATTGGTTGTCCAGTGACGTGGTGAATTCTTTATCTCCTCTCACAGGTGAAGTGTAGCTGGCAATGCTTATGAAACTGATCCTGCTTATGTGTTGAGCTCTTCTAAGTGGTGTAACTCTGTAGCCATTCAGTGGTTCACATGCATGGATAACCTAATCACAGGCTTCTCAAACTGGGACGAGTATATCATCATTGGGGCAACCGTTGGCTCAGTTGGTAGAGCAGGTCGTCCAATGACTGGAAGATTAGCGGTTCGAACCCCACTCCCAGCAATCTGTCGTTGTTTCCTTGACAATTCACCCTCCTTGCCTCCAACATCGCTGGCATGAATGAGTATGAAGGACCGGTGGTGGTCAGAGGGGCCGTAGGCTGCCACGCCTCTGTCAGACTACCCCAGGGCAGCTATGGCTACACAAGTAGTTTACCATCACCAAGTATGAATGTGAGTGAATAAATAATATTCAATAAAATGTAAAAGCGTCTTTGGGTGTCATGAAAAGCGCTAAATTGATGCATTATTAATTTTATATAATGAGGAGTGGCAGTAAATTATCTACATTGGAGGAAGAGTGAAAATAGTTTTTGTTTTTCCATTTCTTTGGTTTTCATTCCTTTATTTTATTTTTTTTTTTTTTTTTTTTTTTATCCCCGGTTTTTTTTCCCATTTTTCCACCCAGTGAAGTACCTAAGTGCAGTCCTGGGCATTGCT
>JAPMNP010694588.1:0-15807 GCA_029874935.1 Atherina boyeri | reverse complement strand
TACATATCAACTAGTCTAAGGTAAGGTAAGAACATATGTCGGTATGTAAAAACGGTGAACTATCCCTTTAAACAAGACCTCCTTGAAGTTGCTAACGGCAGCTTTAAACTAGATGGAGATGTAGTGGTGGATGGGGGGGGTGTTTAAGGGTGCTGTTACTGCAGCTGCTTAAAATGGTGTGTTCTAAGAAAAAAAACCTGTTGCTTAATGTTCTGCTAACAGTCAGATCACTATGGAAACCCCCCCCCCCAAAACCATCCTTGTTATTACAGTGTGTCATAACTGTGTATGAGAAATGAATGCACTGTATTACTCTTTATGTGTCAAAAGAACAATATAATGGGGAAAAATTTGATATAAGACTTGTTGAATAAGAAATGTCAAAGCTGGACCTGGCCAAAAAACACTTTCACTTTCAAAAGCTGTTGAAACAACAACTAGTTGTACCAAGTAGAACATTAGCATCTTTTCTTTATTTCTTTTTTCATGCATGTAATCCTTCCTCTGAATGGAAAAAATTAATATTAATATATTTTGTCAAATTTGCGCATGAATGTGAACCCTACAGGGATACTAGTAGGCATATCCAACTGCTAGTTGTGCTAGCTGGTCATAGACATAGCTCATACTCATAGATCTGAGGTCGGAAGACGCTAGCTTCCAAATGCTAACATGGTAGTCAAGTGAACCAACCTCAAACTAATGCTACAACTTAAACAAAACTGCTGTGGACAGTGTATGACCGAAAGTATCCAAAATTTACAAAATAAACGTGAAATGATTATTTTTAAGCAAAATCTTCGGAAATACTTTCCAAACGAAACATGCTAGGCGAGTGATGTAACACGGAGCATTTGCAGCCACTCGTAACAAGAAGTTTGTTTATATTCCCTGAACATGGATGGCTTTGAGGTGAATGACAAAGGTTTGTTTTTCATCAACCAAGACATGGAGCCATATTTATTTGATCCAGATTGTATTATTTGAGCCAGAATATACAGTGGAAGAGTTACAGGTTTTGGAAGGAGAGAGAGCAAGAAAAGAGGCTGGGGCTGGCGAGCAAGCAGGTGAACATAGACTCTGAACTAGCATGAACTGGTGGTGTAAGTGTGGGTCTTATCGACCATTGCCAACAGAAATTGAGTGTTTTTGCTGTTCTGAATGGCATCCGGTGATACCGTCAATGGAAATGATTGAATTCTCCACCCCTGACAGACAGGATGATACAGAAGCAAGATGTGTCGCACCCCGGGAGGACACTCAGTATAATTCTGCCCAGCTGTTTACTCCTGAAACTAGTTCCTAGTATTTGCTTTGTTTGGGAGAAAGAGAAACATGATAATTCTATGTGTATATAAAAAGTTTTCTTTAGTTGTAGGAAGGGATATTTTATAAGTTTTGAGGAAAAGGGAGGTCGGTTCGCTTGGCTCCCATGTTAGCATTTGGAAGCTAGCATGAACAGCAAGCACAAAAAGCAATCGGGTAGGTACCTACAAGTATCCCAATAGGGTTTACGTGGATGGACGGTAAATTTACCAAAATTTTGAACTATCCCTTCAAGTAAAGGCTACAAATTGCAGACTTTGTTCGCTGCTTACGGCCCCAATCAGTCTGCTCTTCTTTATGGCGTGGCACATATAGCCTCTAAACAGCAGCACAATTCCTCTCCCTGTAACTGACATCTATAACGATGTTGGTCCTGCACAGCAAGACTGCAAGTTTTTTTTATTTCCATCACAGTGATAGTTTTATTCATGCAGTATTTTTATGAATTAGAATAATAAGCTAATTCCATGTTGCATTTTCTTAAAAAAACAAAATAAAAACCAAATTTTCTATCTCAGACAGGTAAATGGAAGTAAATTTACTCTGTAATGTTCTCTTTATTCACCTTAAAAGTTCTCCTGTTGTCATGGAGACAGATTACAGATGCAAGTCATTCAGAATCAGCTGTTTTGTTTGCATCTGGCATTATAGGAGCAAGATAAACGCAGTGAAATGAGACAGTCATTACAATCAACACCATGCAATCTTTGCTGGATATTCTCTGATCCAGCGTTAAGCATAATGTGAAACAAGTGCAGTTTGGGTCCTCTGGACTTTTTAATCAATTTTATTTTATTTTATATTCGATGACTATTTCCAAATGTTGCTCCAAACAAAAATCAAGTTTTAACCATTAAATCTGATTAGCTCTAGAGTTACATTCAAGTGCCCAGATGTAATAAATATCACTGCACGCACACTCATGATAATCAGAAAAAAAGCCTCAAGCCCTGAATATTAATTATTATTTTACATAAGTACACATTGCAAATATTTTACAAAGAGCATCCTTTTTTCTTAAAGGAAAAGTACCTTTTTTAACCTGGATTTTATTTATAGCATGAAATACGTTCAGAAAATTTAATTTACAGTTATTTGAAGTCTGTCGGGAGATATTTAGATCCATCACGCTGGCGTATATAAACATTCAATGGAAGTGGTCAGGGCATCGTCATTTGAACCAAAAAATAAGACGTCATCTGTCACAAAATGCCTTCATTTCAACAGTGTTTAGTTGTTAGTTGCTGTACTATCCCTCCTTGCCTTCATAACAGCTTTGTTGTCATCCGAGGCTTTTCAAAAAGCTTTAGTAGGATTCTTCTTCTGTGGTTTCCTCAAACTTTAGTACGATTCCTTACATTTTTCTGAAACCACAGAAGAAGAATCTTACTAAAGCTTTTAAAAAAGCCCTCGATGACAACAAAGCTGTTGTGAAGGCACAGCGGGATAGTACAGCAACTAATAACCAAACACTGGTGAAATGATGGATCTAAATATCTTCCAATAGACTTCAAGTAATTCCAAAAATTAAACATTTATGAGCATATTTCATGCTATGAATAAGGTTCAGATAAAAAAAAATGGTACTTTTGCTTTAAGTCGCAATCCTGTTGTCTGTTGCCGTGGTTACACTATTTCAACAGGCCATTGATGTGACCGCGCGCATTTAAGAATCACTACTGACTCCTGGCAAAACTTTAAATGTACTTGCCTGCCTCTCCTCGTTTTCCTCTCTCCCACATCGCCCTACAGTCGTGTTTTCTGTGTGCGTCGGAGCACAAGAGCCCTCATCTCTGCCACTTTTGTCATTGAGAGGACTTAAATGATGGCGGGTTATTCTTCGATCGCAACTGATTCTAACTGACACCTTGTATTACTGCACTCCATCTTTAAATTGAAATTGTTTTCAAGTGTCATGAAATGCTTGTTTTTACTCTGAGGAAGGCTTTGTTGTAATCATGCCACACTACAACCGTCTTTTGAGTGCAGTGGAAGTGATGCAGCAAGTGGTTTTCATGGTTGTTTGATCAGATGTGGAATTAGCCTCAACCATGGTATTACTTGAACATTAATTAAATTGGCATTGTGTATATAACCATAAAGATTTATTGTTGCTTTAGTGCATTTTATCACAACACTATAATTCTTGCCTGTGTCATATCTTGTGGCTGTACACAATGGCAATGAGCTCCACCACAGCTACATAATGGCAACATTTCTTCTCATCCCCTCGATGCAGTGCTTTGGAAGATGATGGTAATTTGGATGAGGTCTTGGGTTCTCTCCCCTCACTTGCTGACAGTCCCCAGTGCGCTGAGACATTAAAGCGAGTCTGAAGCATGAACGTATGGTCAGCTATTAAATGGCAATCACACACAGAAGAGCTCTTTTATAGACGAACACATTTCTGCTTAATAGCTCTCGGAGCAGAGTCGTCCAAATATGACATTTTAAATGGAGGGCCTCATCACAGCAGCGTTTATTAAAATCTTTACAGAAATCCTTCGATTTGTCACTTTTTATGTGACTTGGGTCAGAAGGAAATCTGGATTTTAAACCTGATTTTTTTTTTTTTTACTTGGATATGCAATTATGAGCTGAGTTGAGCATCAGTGGGGTCTGGCTTCCTGTAATGGTGTCATGCACAGTTAACTCGCCGGTGCATGGCAGCTGAAGTCGAGGATACAAGCTACGCCAGCTGCAATGTGGAGAATTTTGTCTGCTCTGTGTCCTGAGATTATTAGAACCTTTTGCCCCTTAATGGCTGCTTCAGGGTGGACTTAAAGTCATCAGCAGGCCCCATGCTCAGCTCTGGGAGTCCCGCTCCACCCTGCCCCATTAATTTCAAGAGCTACTCATATCCTTGGCCCCTTTACTTTCCATCTTCACACCCCCTCCCCTCCTTTCATCATCACCTTTGTGAGCCCAGCCCAATCTCTACCTTCCTCTGGCTCATTTTGAGCTGTAATTGGACAGGGGTCCCGGGGGATGTTCGTCAGCACGCCCCAGTGCCTCGCGCGTCATCTCCAGAGTCGAAATGCACAGGGCCATGGTCGATAAGCAGTGCTCACCGTCAGCCCAACATTCCCTGCTCTGCCTACTTTCAATGGGCAGAATGAGCGAGTCCCCTAAGAGTCCAAAGGAGCCGCACAAAACACCATCAGCACCTAACCTGCCCATTATGTCTTACTGATGGAGCACACACACAGAAGATCCTGCGAAAACATTGCCATTTGGTTGAGTCATTTCCCGTCTGAGGTTGTGTGATAATTTCTGTGTTACTGTCTCTCTCATTTTGGGATGTTGATAATTTTAAAACAAAAACAGGATGATCTGTTCTTAGAGGAGATTGATTTTAGAATTTATTTCTATTTATTAATTTTTGTTTTGGAAGGAGACTTAAACTCACAAAAAACACTTTGAAATACTTCACAAAAAATACTTTCTTAAAAAAAATTTAAAAAATCATACTCCTAAAAATGTTAATTTATTTTATTTGTTCTATTTTATTTTATTTTATTCTTTTCTATAGTATTTTATTTTATTTATTTATTTTATTTTTTGTTTTATTTTATTTTATTTTTTTTTATTTCAATCTTTTCTATTTTATTTTATTTTATTCTTCTCTATTGTATTTTATTTTTCATTTTTCATTTTCATTTTTGGAATCTTTTCTGGATTTTGTGTTCCTGTTGGATCATATAAAATCCTCCAACTCCACACTGTCCCAAGTTTCAGATCCTCTTCATTATTACATTTTAACATGAACTTCATCCTGTCATTCTACACACACTATCCGGCACACACAGTGTTTGGATCCCTTCTCATACCAGCTTTCCCTTGAGCAGCATTTGTGCTGGTAATCTGTCACATGAGCCCGTCTCATCAGAGGCTCAGGAACATTTGGAGCTGCAAACGGAGATGCTGGATAACACCCTAAAAGCTTCCTGCTCCCCTCTTATTGCCCCCAGCTCAATCCCAACAATCTCAAATCTCCCTCCTTATCTCTTCCCCTTTATTGCCGAAACTTGACGGCCACTTGACAGTTGAGAAAAATGCCCCGAATTGGGTCTGACCTGAGAGCTGTTGGCCTCCAGTGTACACCTGCAGCTCCCCCCAGAGGTTGGCTCTGTCAGGATGAAAAATGTCTCGGTGAGCTCTGAGTTTTGTTATGATGATTAAGTTATTGTCTTTTTCTCTGGTGGTCAATTCATTCCTACAAAGCTCCCAGACAGCTTCAAAACATTCAGTTTTATATAATAATTCTCACAACTGACCTGTTCCCTTACCAGCTCGGCAACAATTATAGCTGAATACCTGATGTGCATGTGTGTGTGTGTGTGTGTTTGGATGTTGCCACGTAGAAAAAGAAGGCCATCAGTGAAAGTGTGTGTTGAAACTGTATTGGCATTCGTACGCCGGCGGATGAAAGCGGCGGCTCTGTTAATAATTGAAAGAGTACTTAACGACAGGAGCACTGCCCTCGCAAGACAGCTTTTAATAACCAGGAAGGTTTCATATTTCTAGTTCTCCTCTTTTTCATCCCCCCACCCCCACGCTTCCGCCGCCTCCCCCCACCTCCTGCCCGCTTCTCTCCTCTTTAGAAGCTGCTGCAGCTCTATTCAGCAGCAAAGGAACGCTGCTGAAGAAGCGTCTGTCTGCCTTTTAAAAACACAGCAGAGGAAAAGGTGTGCATGTCAATGTGACTGTATTTACACCATTAAAGTGGGGAGCATTGTGCTTGGATGGTTAGCGTACCGTGCCTGTTGACGACAGTCTGTTTATTCCATCTTTCTCACTAACCCTCTGTCCCTGCCGTCGAGTTGAAAGATGTGTATTTGTTTATGGAAGCGCTTCGTCTCTACTCTTAATGCGCTCACTGCTCACCCTCATTAATTCGCTTGATGGTCTTTGATTTGCCGGGCATCACTAAGTTGCATTAAGAAATGTATTTCTCAGCTCTTACTTAACGACGCTTCCAGAACCAACGCAATTAAATGCACATTTAAATGCTGGAGGTTTCCCTCTAAATTCATGAGCAGAGACAGGCAGTTGATTAGCGGCCCACAGAAAATTAAGCAGCCAGGGGAAGGTGAGTGCTGACACTTTTTTGTCAAGCGGTGCGCCGTCTTTATTTAGCCTTTTATTTTCATAGCAGTTTTTTATAGAGGATATGCAATTATATTTTATGCTCACAGTCATTAAATGCTTAAGAATTATTTGTTTATATGTATAAACTCTCCAGTTTTCCCATGTAAAGTCTGCCATGCTAGTATATGCTATGCAGAGCTTACCATGATCCATTTCTTCAACACGAGGCAGCCCCATTGTACTGTCCATTTATATTCTTTCTGTCAAAACGTGGATGCAAAATATTAGAAGTTTTGGACTATTCATAAATTTGACTATTTAAGCTTGACTGTGACGTAGCTAAAGTCAGTCAGTCAGTCTATTCTGATACCCAAAGTGTCAAATCCAATTGTTTTATCAAGACCTTGGCTTCTCTGAGATGCTCAAAAGAAGCCCTCAATCATCAACTGCAACAAAATTAGATGCCTACAGTAATGCAAACAAAGCTGCTGGAGGTCAAGCTTTAGTAAGTCACATGACTAAGGTTGTGTTCACACTGCAGGTCCTAATGCCCAATTTTAATTTTTTCTTGAGATTCAATTTTTTTTTTTTGCGTGGTTGTTTAAGTTATGATTTAAATGTGATAGCCATCAGATTCAAGTGTGAACAAGCCACGGCCCTCAAGGGACCCGTGTGTGAAGAAGAAGTCTTGTATGTGACATGAGTCTCATTTCACATGCCTGTAAGTAAAATTAAATGCAACGTGATTGTTCCGATTGAGGTTGCTTCGCTGCTTTTGTCTGCAGTGCAAATGTAGGCTTAGAAAAAAAAACAACTAAATATACGACAATCATGGCAGAGCTTCGTTTTCACTTCTGTTATCGTCTTCCATTATCTTGTTGTTTATGTTTTTGTTTCACCTGCTGTTTCAGTCACTGATTGATTAGATCTAGGCATTGTTGGTTTCCAGGTTAGAGTTAGGACCCAAAACTATTCGAAAAAGTCAAAACATCATCCTTCCGGAACTCTCATATGTCACGTTTCCATCCAGTAGTATTTATTAAGATTTTAAATTTGTACAAAATAAAAGGAAAAAAAGCATCTGAATGTAAACATAAATCAAAAAAAAAAATCATCAATATTAAAGAGATTTCATGCTTGGAGAAAATGGAAATGAAGGTCTCTTGATATAAAAGAGAAAAAAAACAACATCCCTCAAACCGAGTAACTCCCACATGACATAAACTCATGCAAACACAAACCCACATGCACACACACAGATGTTTACATACACTGATATTTTTGCGCTGTCCTAACCCTCACCAACTGCGGTGGGGAAATTAAAACCATAGTAATTTGAATAAAACACTAAAGAATATTGATTGAATTGATTGAAATTCTTTATTGCCACATGTGCAGAAGTAAATGTAAAATAAAAAAAAATGAATATAAGAATAGATTAAAAATAATTTAAAATAAGTAAATAGAAAAAACAATTATTGATTAACTTGGTTAGACACAACCCCAAAATGATAAAACCAAATAAATAGACACAAAAATTATAATTAAAAACACCAATTATGAATGCTAAAAAGATATTCAGTTATAAACTTTCCTTAAAAAGTAAGTCTTAAGGTTTCTTTTAAAAAAATCAACACTCCCAGCTGCCCTCAGATTGGCTGGAAGGTTGTTCCACAGGCAAGGACCATGAACACTGAAGGATGCCACTCCGGGTGTTTTAGTCCTCCCCCTAGGCATAAGTAAGAGACCGGCCCCTGAGCACCTGAGGGCCCTGTAAGCCCTGTAAGACTTGTAAGCTAAAAGCAGGTCAGAGAAATATTTTGGAATAAAACCATACAACGCTTCAAAAACTAATAAAGATATTTTAAAATCAATTTGGAAGGACACAGGAAGCCAATACAGAGACTTTAAAATTGGTGTAATATGAGCTTTCTTTCTGCTCTTCATCAGCAGACAAGCAGCTGAGTTTTGTAAAAGCTGTTATAGATCAATAGACTTTTAAGGAAGACCAGAAAGAAGAGCATTACAATAATCTATTCTACGGGTGATAAAAGCATGAATCAGTGTCTCTGCATTGGCCCCGGAGAGGAACTGCCGCACTCCATCTACCCCATCTTTGATTTATTACTAATGTGAGATATAAAATCTAGATTAGAATCAAAGACAACTTCGAGGTTATACATACATTTACAGTTAAATAAAATAGTTAAAAAGGTCATCTATTAGGCGAATGTCAGTAGGAGACATATCAATATAAAGCTGCGTATCATCAGCATACGTATTGAAGTTTATGCTGTGTCTCCTGATGACGGCCCCAAGGGGCAGCATGTAGAGATTAAAAAGAATAAAACATCATGGTGAGATGGTTAACATGCTAAAATGATCATGAAGAGGTTATTTTTAGTTAAAGGTGGTACAGAAGATTTTTCTTTTTTGACAAAATTCAAATCTTTGCAAAAACCTACTGGAGAGATTTGTAGCAGGCCTCTACTTATGAAAAAGAAAAAAAAAAGGAAAAAGGAATAGTGAGTTTGGACGGGGTGGGGCCCAAAAAACAATAGCCAATAGAAAACGACTCCTAGCCATGCAATATTGGTCGTTGGCACGTCAATCAACCTCTCTAAATTTTGAGTAACAGGACGATAGGTGGGGGAGGAGGCGGTCTTACGTGTATGCATCATTTGAAAATTATTCTAACCGTCGCAGACCTGGAAAATCCTCTGTTCAACCTTTAAGGGGCCTTTGATTTCTATTCTGTTGATATAAGAAGGGGCCATGTGGTGTAAAATATCTTGAATAGCAAGGAAATACATTCATTAGCCAAAGCTATACAATCACCCCAGTTTGTCTAAGTAGACATATTTAACACACTTCATTCATTTCCCCTCATGATGACTTTTTTTCTTAATTTCTGAGCACTCATCTCATTTGCATGTATCCATACCTCTGGAGCTCTGCAGCTGAATGGGCCTAATTGAATAGTTGATCACATATTAATCTAATTAGTCTGGTTCAGTCGTGGTCATTGTGAGCTGAATTCATTTCTTCTGTCTTGTTATTGTGTTCTACCAGGCCAGAGGCTGTCATTGGCCCCAGATGGTTTACCATAGCTAGCGCCTCTGATCTAACCGAGAGCTTTTTCCTTTGTCTCGGCATCAGACCTCCATATTGCTCTCTGATCACAGCTATGACAGAAACACACAAAAAAGGGTGAAAACACGGGATGAAGAGGGTGTGCGGAAGTATTATTGGGTCGAAAAGGAAGGAAGAACAAGGCCATGAAAGATAGGGCCATTACTGTTGAGGGTGATCATCACCATATCCGAGTTTTCCATGAAAAGGCAACAAGTGGAGCCTAATGGGAAATATGCAGATGTATGCAAATGTGTGTTAGATGGGTCGCCCAGAGGCCCACTGGGAGATTAAAGCTCTTTGGGATGGAGAGGGCTGTGGAGCACTGTGTGCTCATTGCAACAATATTAAAGAGAGGAAGCCAGCCTTGGACCAATTTAAGGCCTTGTTGTCAAGCTTATAGCTAATAATCTCACAAATAGATCCATGATGAGCATCTTTAATTTGATTATATCTCTGCGAAGGTGGAATTCTGGTTGTTTTATTACTTTACTGTATATTTAGATGTAGTTTCCTCACATGAGACCCCTCCAAGGCCCTCTACAGCATACGGATTTGATGGATGAGATCCCAGGGTCCCTATTTCACACTGTTTCACAGGTTGATCGGCTCAAAATGACTCCAACAAAAAGGGAATTGAGACAAAAAGGAGAGGTAGAGTCAGTTAGGACTTTACCCTCAAGCTCTTCGCCATTTACGCTCCGCTTCCACGTTTGATCCATGGCAGGCTCTCAACCTGAGTCTACGGCTTCTCGGATTGAACTGTTGCTGAGAGTGTTACAGATGTTGAACAGATTGAACAAAATGAGGGGAGGCTTTTCATATCCACAGAAATAAACCTGCAACCTTGGCAATACAGACATTTTGAATTATTGTTCAATGGCATCTGAGACATATGGTCCTTTGCACAATAGAGGTAAAGAACTGGTTGCTATGTGAAGATATAACAGTGTAATTGATGTTCTTACTCACAAGTGCAGTCATCGTTCCTTTTTGTGTTGTAACTCAAGCCGATATGTTCTCTGTAGTGGTTGCCTGTCTGGCTGCAAGAGGATCTTAATGCATGTGTGGCCCTGCTGTGCGAAATGTAAGATTCAAGAATGTCCTTGTCAAGATTTTCTGCCCCCAATACCTCATCTTAGGACCATGGGGCTCAGAAATGAGTTCCCCAGACAACACCATGTTCTTTATCAACATTCTTTTAAATTATTATTTTTTGGCTCTGTTTGTCTTGGATTGATTTTTAGGATGCTTTAATGTATTACCTCTAAAAATTCTGGTATATTGTATGCTGAAGCAAAATGTTTTAAAACATTAATCTGCTTAAACCTAGATTTAAAGTTGAATTATTTAAGCTGCAGCCCTTCGGAGCATGACTTACCTCTGCATAATTTAAGTAAATGGTTACCATTATTGCAACGTTACAAAAATACTTGATCCTTTTTAAAGTGTATCTCAATATTCTGGCAACTCAAAAGACAAATAAGCCCATTGTTGTTTATGTAGACTTGGTTGTGTTCACTCACTAAACAGCCAAGGGATCATCACCAATCATGACATATTGGTGTGGTTGGCTTTTGTTTGATGATGAGTCAGGCAGTGAACATTAAATATTAGATTAGGATTTTTGCTTGCTCCTTGATTACTTGCTGTGGAGGAATTAAAAGGTACGTTCATGATGGTACCGCTCACATAGCATTAAAAGCTTTCTTGATAATCACTCATAGTTCCCAACAGTACGATGCACAGGCTCCCAACTGCAAATTATTATTGATTTCAGAATGGATATTTGCTGTTTCTGTTTGGGCTGGTGGGAGTTCTTTGTGGTCCACAAGGCCTGCCTTACTTTAGTAGAAACAGATTGAAATATAGTAAATGTATGGGAAAAGTCAGGGTGAAAAAACAATGTTCAAGTGTTATCGTAAGACTGTTTCTGTACCTATAAACACCTGATTGCTGCACCTTACATTCAATGTTGATTCTCAAAGGTCACACTACTTTGGCCTTTAGCATCAAAAATTTGACACTGTGTACAGTACATTTTGCCTCAGATAATAATCAATCAATCAATCAATATTAATTTGTATAGCACCTTCCAGCGCCCAATGGTTCACAAGGTCCTATCCAGGGTAAAAACAAGAAGAAAAGCACCAAAACAAAATTAAGACACAGCTCTGTACCGCAAAAAAGGTGCACAAAGTGCATTCAAGTATAAAAACAGGAATAAAAGCAATACTACTAAAACATAATCAAAACACAACTGTTGCATAAAAGCCTTGTACTTAGACCTAGGGATGACCAAGGTGGTGCAGATTCCTAACTGGGTTGTACAGGGTTAAAAGTTCACTAAGGTAGGTTGGGCCTTTAAACACAAATAAAAAGACTTTGAAGTCCACCCTGTACCGGACCGGGAGCCAGTGAAGGGAACAGAGGACTGGTATAGATAGTTTGCTGACCATGAATGTGATTTCCAGTCTCTATCTGTATGCCATTTTTAGATACAAATGTATGGCTTAAAGTACCACATGTACCATCTCTGTGCATGGCCTCTGTGTTAAAACAGGGCTCCAATGGCAGGTGTTAAAGCTCAAATGTTCACTTACATACAGTTGTGTCTGACAGCATCATAAATCTATGATTTACTGTTAAACATACCATCCTTTTAAGAGCAGCTATAAATCAAAACACTGACATTTCCAGCCTTGTAAAACAACTGCATCTACTCAGACTTGTAAAGGTTTTTATTTCCACTTACTTTTTCATACATCTGTAGAATATTTTGGTCCGCAGAGCTTAATCAAGTATATGTTCAAGACAAGGGAAAAGACTATGAAGCGCTTGGGTTATCACGGGTCAGTTGCAGCTCTCTCTGTATCTTTCTCTTGAACCCCATTAGAGCAGAGCAGGGACTATTCCCTGTTTAATCCTCGTTTCATGTTGGTTGTTAGCCTGGCAGTATTAGCTTAATACTTTCTTGCTAAGAAAAGCGCAAAGGCGTCTATGCATTGGGCTTCCTACTGTTTAAATCTCCAGTAGACGCAAAGAGACAGGCAGCACAGTTGGACTAAAACACCCTCGTAAATTCTCTTTATGCTTCGCTATAGATAACCCCCCCTCTCTGAACTTTTCAAGGGCTCTATGTTCAGCTGTGTGCCATTTGGTGTTACTTTATTGGAGATTTTCCTGCTTAGGAAATGACTTTGTTGGAAACTGCTCTTGACAGTAGACATAACCTTGGCTCACCAGGGTTGTACTTACCTTTTTCTATTTTTTTTTTTTTTGGTTGCCTCATTCTGTCACTCTCTAACATGGCTCTCTTTACGATCACTTAAACGCTGTTTCAGGTTGAAGAGAAGCACGATGTGATCAGCCTAATGTGATTCTCATGTATCAGCAGACTTTTGTTTTCAACTTACATAACCACCTAATTCCTCTCGAACATCACAAGGCCTCAGTTTTCCTAGTTTTGTGGCATGTTGTCATAAAGTGGGAGTGTTATGGGCTGTCTTTGCTGTTTCCATGGAGAAATCCAAATAGTGATGATTGCGCCACGAGGACAGGGTCAGGCATTTAGTTGGCCGCTGATTAAGCTGTTATTTCATAACTAGGAACTGCTGTTTTCTAGGAAAACGCAGAGCATGAGATATAGAATAAAGAAAGTTTTAGTCAGGATAATTGCTCAGGAGGCTGCGTAGCCGATGAGAGGTGCTTCACCCTGAGTGTGTGTTTATGTGGGTGTGATGAAAGCTGACATCCCTTGAGCTTCGGGCCACTCAGTCTGGAGGTCTTTAGTGCTATTCCTATTCACTCCATCACCTCCATACATTCTTCCATGCAAACTTTCTTCTTCTTATCTGAACTCCTTGCTCTTTGTCTAATCTGTCATGATTGAAATAAGGTTTTTAACCCTGGCATTGCTCTTGCTTTAACCTGGTCCTGTCATTTGTCTGTTTACCTGCAGTGAAAATGTCTTCCTTTTCTTTCAGATTATCTTGTAGGAGTTTAAATTTAATCTAAGTGTATGATTGGAGAGTCTGAACCTTAAAACTTGCTCAGTATTCTAAAAACAGTGTTACTGAAGGCAGAAACAATTTATATCAGTAAAAAGTATTATGCAATAATTGTCAAGGGAACTACTTTTGTCAAATAAGTGACAGAGTGACAATTACAGCCAAGAGCTTTTGCTGAAATGACGATTCCCTGCAACTCCCCAAAAACGTCTCTCCTTATTGTGGTTTGTCTTACTTGAAAATGATGGGAAGAGATGGAACAAGAGATCTGCACGAAAATCCATTTCTTCTTCATGGGTGAATTAGCCACAAGATGTATTAAAATATAATGAACACTGACTCCTGTTAACTTCCTGTCTTTCTATTTGCGCCTTGCATACTTGATGTTGTTAGATACATAACATCTGTATTGTCATGCATCATTTTGACATATTGAAATAAATGTCTTTATACAGTTTTAAATCTCTGGAGTCACTTTAACTTGCATCTGTATCACTAATTAACCACATTATTCTTAAACTGAGCTGGAATGCAGTTTTCCAACACAAAGATAACATTTCTGCTGACTTCGCTTTCGCTCCATGTTCTGTCAAAAATGGATAAATATATTTTCTAATTAACGTGACACGCTGCTTGAAAGTAAGACGTGTCAAATTTAAAGCAAAGCTGTCCGCTATGTCAAATTAGGCAACACTCATTCACCAATTGTCCAGATAAGTAATGTATCACAAAATGAGTGTATTAATATCAGAATCCAGACAGTAGAACCGACTAATGAGGATAATGAAACACCTTTTGTGCTTTCTCAAATATATTGCAAACTATAGAGCAAATGGACTTCGGTATAGATATTTTTCTAACCCTCTCTGAAGTTTTTGATGTGGTAAACAAACGTTTTTCCACTTAATCCACTTTCTAAAAGATTGGGAACTGAACGTGGCAAACTCTTGTTTTGAATCCTACCTCACTATATGTATTTTCAAACTGCCATTGCAAGGACAAACCTATAAGGTCCCATCAACTCTTTACAGGTGGTCCCCAAGGCTCAGTGCTCGGGCCCCCTCTTTTTACTAAATACACTATCTCTTTGAGTTTTTTCATTTAAACCAGCCATCCCAACATACTATAAACATGATAAAGTACCTCTTTAACTAGTGTCATGATGGACAACAGGCAATCTTTCTGTGGTCATGTTGCTTTGCAGTTCAGTATAAGATCAGACCATATCTGACTCAATTTACCATCTTGACTTCTTGGTTACCTCTTATCCTTTTCTACCACTGTATAATTTTTCTGGCAGGTCACCCAGTTTACACAATGAAACCCCAGTGATGGTCCAAAACATGCTGAATTCAGTTTTTGATTAACCAAAAAGGACAGGCCACTCTAGTACTCGTTGCCTTCCATTGGCCACCCATATCCACCTGTGTTGAATTAAAGTCAATAATGCAGCCTTCAGGAATATTTGGCTCTGAGCCCAGGTTCATGCCTTTTCTCGACCACTCTGTTTCCTCTCAGGAAGGTCGTATGATACTGCCATCTCTACTCAATCCAAACTGTTCTTATTTCTGGTTTTACAAAGCTGGAATGAGCTACTAAGTGCTATCAGAGGAGGGGGAACCCTCTCTACTTTCAAGAATCTCTTCAAGACTAATTTCTTCTAAGAACACCTCTTCTTTAACATCTAACCTGCTCTTCTGTACGTGTTCTATTTGTTCTCTGTCTTTTAATTAGATTTAATTAGATCAAATACTTACAGGATTTATTACTGGACGAGAACTTGAATGTTACTCCCCAATTATAAGTCGCTTTGGGTAAAAGAGTATGCTATAGTGTTTGCGTAAATCTAAATATCACAGGTGACATTTATGTTTTGTTTTTTTTAGATTAAATTAGTAAAATTACGTAAATGTTAACAAATGGTCTTCTAAACACGGGAACTGAAAAAGTAGTTATTAATGAAACAGACAGAAAGAGACACATTTAGTCGGTTGTTACATCCAAAGGGATTTTAAGTGAAAAAGCTAAAAGAAACTTCATAGACATGGGAGTTAAATTCTTGAAAAAAACAACGCATTCCCAAGATCAAGCCATTAAGACCAAAACAACCAAAACGGCTGTAGCTCAGGGGAAGAGCAGTCGTTTACCAACCCAAGGGTCGGTGGTTCGATTCCAGGCTACATGCCGAAGTGTCCTAGGGCAAGACACTGAACCCCACACTGCCCCCCGATGTGCCTATCGGGGTGTG